>JANFAA010000076.1:0-123429 GCA_024663435.1 Pisolithus sp. B1
ATTGCGTCTGGAAGGCAGATAATGCACAAGAGGGCTTTTCCCGTAAATCCGGCGACGAGGGAGGCCATAACTACTGCTGCAAACATCGAAGGGACACTGTAGGGTGAGGCTATACGCCTGGAGTGTATCTGGAGGCGAACCGAGAGGACCGGAACGAGGTGCAAAACCATGGCACTGTGCTGGAAAAGTCATAACTGGGGGAGCAGACATGAGAAAACGACTAACAGGACCTGGTACCAGCCAGTCCTGTGATGATCATAGGGTAGTTCCAAAGGGGAGAACGAGACACCTTGGAGGGCTTTTTAAGCATCTTGAGAAGCCAGTACCCTGAACTTGCAAGACAAAAAGCACCCTGAGGGGGGTAAGGTGAGCATGAGAGTCTATTGTGATGCCATGGAGATAGCTGTGTGCTCGCTGAAACGAACAGCGCAAGCGCTCACTGTATGGCTGCGTGACTCAACGGACAATTAGACCCTTACGGCATCCACAAACTCTTTCGTAAACCACAGAGGCTCTACAACCAGGTTGGACACTCCTGCAAGTATTGGAGACTATCCTGCGGATAAATTCGCATCGTAGCACCGTGCAGTTCCGTATGTGGAAAAAGTAGTTAGCCACAAAAGCTCGAGAAAGTTCAAAAAAGCTTATATAAGACTTGTGTAAATTTACTGATGCCCTTGAATATACCGACACTCTGAATACGCCGTCATCCTCCCAGCGGATGGGCTGTGTAGGAGCCTGAAGCGTGAGCGGAATCGTGTGTGCCAACTTTGAGCACACCTAATAAATTTACCAATGATGCCGCCCTGGATGCTCCGTTGTTGTGTCTTCTGCTTGCAGTACGTTTCTCACGGGGACGTTCTTTATGACCATAACACACTCATTCTTGTCTGCCCGATTTTCCGTCCTGAATGACTGCATCAACCTTCCCTCCGAAATGACCTATTGATTATCAGCAAGGCGCCAATCAGCAATCAGCAAGCAGGAATAAAACAGGCGAGCAAGGACATCGGCCGCATTCACATCATGCAAACGGGAGGAGTCGTTGACAAGGTTACACGCAATCGCCAATACAGCAACAGTCATACATGTGTTCTCGTCTTCTTCCCTGCACAATATATGTAGGGCCGTGTCTACATTGCTATCCATCACGTTCGTCCTAACCACAGGCAGAGCAAGAACAAATAACGATACGCCGAGCATCGTATGCCTACATTCTGCTGAGTCATTCTTATAGGATAGGGATAAGACTGGCCATGTCAATTGCCTCCCGCCTGACCATCTCTGTGAGTGTTATGACTCAAATGGATTTGAGCGATGCCCATAGGCATTGCATGGCTAAGACGGATCCAATAACAAGGATGGCGGTCCTCATACGCGTGGACTATGTGAGTGGCAGTAAACCCGTGGAGTGAGCACACGCATCAGTATATGGGCGGTAAACTGGCTGGAACGAAGCTTCCCGCTATGTGGTCACCACTCTGCTTTTCGCATACACCAAAGTGAGGTCAAGGCAAAGATGGCCTTTCTCCACCCAAATCTTGAGTTCATGAAACCGAATGCCGAATATGCTTTCTAAGTTGTCCACGATAGAATGTCCAACGTCCGTCGCCAGTGTTCCTAGCGCAGACAAAGTAACCTCCTACGTCTATGCCTCGCATGCGCAGTTCTATACATGATCTGACATTGACAGTACATGATTACCTTGATATCCCTTCCCTGGATCATAGCGATAAGATAACGAGCACCCAAGCGTCACAGTCCCTATACGCAGCCAGACGGACGACGTCAGGTCTCTCCCAACTGGTTGTTAGATTATTTTTACGCCCGTTGGATTGGGGATAATGGCGCTGAGGCTGGTGTCGGTATTGGGGTCTGGACAGGCCATAAGCAGCTGAACGATGGAGGAGGATCGTCAAAAAGGGAGAGGTAGGGACCCGACACGTTCTGGTATGAATCCACGTTGGACATACGGGCTAACCTAGTACCAGTGCATACAGAGTGCATACATGTGAATGTTTGAACGTCCATCATCGGCGAGATGAGGAGCTTACAAGGTATTTTCTATGGAAATTCGAATTGGTTGTCTGTGATATTCCCATAGAGGCATTACTACAAGTCTACAGTTGGTCTGACCGTCGAGTACTCGAGTCCCCTGCAACGTGTGGTAACATATGTCCTGGCAGTCGCCCTGGCGTTAACTTTTACTACACGCGCGGTACGACAAAGGGTTCCTCATTACCTTGCAGAAATCAACTCTGCTTATGGAGTCCCTGAGGACACTCACGAGGACGTAGAGTTCGAAGTGACCCGTAAGTATTGGACTAGTTGGCCCCTGTGGGCCCTGCGGAAGTCGGATTGCTGCCAATGGACCGAACTAACGATAAGCGCCGCGATATCGATCAGCGTGTGAGCCGCGTCATCCATCCTCTTGAACAGCACCACCACCAGACCGTTCACTGTACACCCTCAAGACGCATAACGAATCATATCTCAGCTTCACATGGCACCCAGACCTTTCAGAAAGTTACTGGATTCACTTCCATTCGCAAATCGCAGTCGCTCTCATCACTCTGGTATACGGGATGCACATGATTGGACCCCTGCAGGTGCCGAAGCTGTATCTGCAGGTATGTTTGTTTTTTCTATGACCTTCTGAGAGATATCTATGGTGTAAATCTAGTTGCAAGCAATCCCACCGGCAGCCCAGCCCTTGTCCCTGCTGAAGTTACTGCTGGTATGATCATCGTGTTGGATGAATGCTTTAGCATCTGATATCTTGAAGACGAGGAGAGCACTTCTTCAGATCCTGAATATCACCTATATCCTGAAATAGCTAGACAATACGTGGCCAATATTAAACGGTTTCGAATTCTGGTCATGGGCAGAGCAAATGCAGGCAAAACAACCATCCTCCAACGGGTCTGCAATACAACAGGTAATCCAGAAATATTTGATGGAAAAGGAAACAAGGTATGTGGACGTGGTAGATGTGGAGTACTGATGCTCAGCTTACCACTCCCACTCTGAGATTGAGAGTGTTGTTGTGCGAGGCACGTTGGAGGTAGGAAGCCTTATCAACTCGTGGCAATTGAAGTTGAAGCTAAGTGCTTTCAGCGTGGCCACCATGATATCGAACATGAGCTTGTATTTTCCAGCAATCCAGGTTTCGTATTCCATGATTCTTGCGGGTTTGAAGCGGGGTCTTCAGTGCAGTTTGATAATATGAAGAAATTTGTGGTTAATCGTGCAGTAGCTGGAATCCTGAAGGAGCGCATCCATGCTATTTGGTAAGGACTCTGATAATATTGTGTGTGGGCATGGACTGAGATAACCACTGGATTTAGGTTTTGTATCCCTATGACTGACTATCAGAGAACAGTCACTGCTGCTGAGCAGAAATTTTTCAATGAGTGTGACACAGGACATGGTATGTAAATTTTCTTGAGTTAGCATGGTTGTCATTGAGCTGATTCTCTGCTCAGTTCCTGTGATAGTGTTGCTGACTAAGACAGATGCATTGCATCTCCCAGCCATAGAGGAACTTTTGGATGATGGCATGGAAGTAGGAAAAGCAAAGGAAAAGGCTGCAGAAAAGGAAAAGGAATTGTTAGAAAGGTGGCTGGCACACATAAAAGGAGTATTGGACAAGTGCAAATTTCCACCCAAAGCATATGTATCAGTGCAGAGTAAGTGTCTTTTCATTCACAGCTAGCCTTATGGGATATTTGAGCACCTGCTAACAGAAATGCATGAAGAGGGGGGAGATTGTACTCTTTTGGTTCAATGTACAGCAAAAGCTGTGAATGAGGAAGGGTTGCAGAGGTTATTGGTATCCACACAAAAATCAAGTATGGCACTCTGTGTGGAATATGCTGTGCAAAAGTGAGAAGGTAACTTGATTGCATCACAGATACTGATGTTTTGTAGGACACTAAGACCAAAGATGGAGTTGGGCATCAAGGACAGACTTCAGGTCAATGTGAAAGATCTGGAAAGGGAATTGCTGGGTTGGTTTCCAAATCAAAATGTGGGTGCCGCAATATGTGGTTCTGTGGAAATAAAATTCCTGATGATTATACATGTGTGGATAATGCCATATCATTCCGATGCATGTTGAATGGAATGCTGTGCTTTTCAGGATGTGAGTAGTGGTAAATTATGTCACAGGTTCAGTTAGAGTTCTGATGACTGGGATCACTTGCACCATCCCTTTGGCTGACAGAAAGTGAGTGATTATGTGGTGGGGTGGGCTGAATCAGTGCTGACTGGGTGAGTTGCACTCTGGATGTTGCTGGCATGATAGTATGTGGGTGATTTGATGGAAGGGATAGCTGCATCAGTGCTGACTGGGCTCACTTGCACTCTGGATATGGCTGGAATGGCAGTTGGTGAGTGATTTGATGGCAGGGATAGCTGCATCATTGCTGACTGGGCTCACTCATGCTCTGCATGTTGGTGGCATGACAGCGGGTGAGTGATTTGATGGCAGAGATACCTGCATCTATGCTGACTGGGCTCACTTGCACTCTGGATGTTGGTGGCATGACAGCGGGTGAGTGATTTGATGGTAGGGATATCTGCATCTGTGCTGACTGGGCTCCCTTGTGCTCTGGACATTGGTGGCATGGCAGGGGGTGAGTGATTTGATGGCAGGGATGGCTGCATCTGTACTGACTGGGCTCACTTGCACCCTGGATGTTGGTGGCATGACAGTGGGTGAGTGATATAATAGCAGGGATAGCTGCATCTGTGCTGAATGAGCTCACTTGCACTTTGAATGCTGGTGGCATGACAGGGGGTGAGTGATTTGATGGCAGGGATAGTTGCATCTCTGCTGACTGGGCTCACTTGTACTCTGGATGTTGGTGGCATGATAGGGGGTGAGTGATTTGATGGCAGGGATAGCTGCATCTGTGCTGACTGGGCTCACTTGCACTCTCTCTGGATGTTGGTGGCATGACAGCGGGTGAGTGATTTGATGGCAGGGATAGCTGCACCTGTGCTGATTGGGCTCACTTGCATTCTGGGTGTTGGTGGCATGACAGTGGGTGAGTGATTTGATGGCTTGGATAGCTGCATCTGTGCTGAATGGGCTCACTTGCACTCTGGATGTTGGTGGCATGACAGGGGGTGAGTGATTTGATGGCAGAGATAGCTACATTTGTGCTAAATGGGCTCACTTGCACTCTGGATACTGGTGGCATGACAGCGGGTGAGTGATTTGATGGCGGGGATAGCTGCATCAGTGCTGAGTAGGCTCACTTGCACTCTGGATGTTGGTGGCATGACAGTCAGTGAGTGACTTGATGCTGGGGATAGCTGCATCTGTGCTGACTGGGCTCATTTATAATTTGGATGTTGGTGGCATGACAGGTGGTGAGTGATTTGATGGCAGGGATAGCTGCCTCTGTGCTGACTGGGCTCACTTGCACTCTTGATGTTGGTGGCATGACAGAAAGTGAGTGATTTGATCACAGGTATAGCTGCATCTGTGCTGACTGGGCTCACTTGCACTCTGGATATTGGTGGCATGACAGATTGTGAGTAATTTGATGGCAGAGATAGCTGCATCTGTGCTGACTGGGCTCATTTGCACTCTTGATGTTGGTGGCATGACAGTGGGTGAGTTATTTGATGGAAGGGATAGCTGTATCTGTGCTGACTGGGTTCACTTGCACTCTGGATGCTGGTGGCATGGCAGGATGTGAGTGATTTGTTGGCAGGGATGGCTGCATCTGTGCTGAATGGGCTCACTTGCACTCTGGATGTTGGTGGCATGACAGCGGGTGAGTGATTTGATGGCAGGGATTGCTGCAGCTGTCCTGACTGGGCTCACTTACACTCTGGATACTGGTGGCATGACAGCGGGTGAGTGATTTGATGGCAGGGATAGCTGCATCTGTGCTGACTAGGCTCACTTGGACTCTGGATGTTGGTGGCATGACAGCCTGTGAGTGATTTGTTGGCATGGATAGCTGCATCTGTGCTAACTGGGGTCACTTGCACTCTGGATGTTGGTGGCATGACAGCAGGTGAGTAGTTTGATGGCAGGTGTTGCTGCACCTGTGCTGACTGGGCTCACTTGCATTCTGGGTGTTGGTGGCCTGACAGTGGGTGAGTGATTTGATGGCATGGATAGTTGGATCTGTGCTGAATGGGATCACTTGCACTCTGGATGTTGGTGGCATGACAGGAGGTGAGTGATTTGATGGCAGGGATAGCTGCATCTATGCTGATCAGGCTCACTTGCACTCTGGATGTTGGTGGCATGGCAGCCAGTGAGTGACTTGATGGTGGGAATAGCTGCATCTGTGCTGACTGGGCTCACTTGCACTCTGGATGTTGGTGGCATGACAGATTGTGAGTAATTTGATGCCAGGGATAACTGCATCTGTGTTGACTGGGCTGACTTGCACTCTTGATGTTGGTGGTATGACAGTGGGTGAGTGATTTAATGGTAGGGACAGCTGCATATGTGCTGAATGGGCTTACTTGCAATCCGGATGTTGGTGGCATGACAGGAGGTGAGTGATTTGGACAGCTGCATCTGTGCTGACTAGGCTGACTTGCACTCTGGATGTTGGTGGCATGACAGTCAGTGAGTGACTTGATGCTGGGGATAGCTGCATCTGTGCTGACTGGGCTCATTTATAATTTGGATGTTGGTGGCTTGACAGTGGGTGAGTGGTTTGATGGTTGGGATGGCTGCATCTATGCCTGTGTGTTCACTTGTACACTTGGTTGTTTTCCAGGGGGTGTGTGATATCCAATTCCATTCAGTCATATCTGTACTTATTGTGATGAATGACTCATTTCTATAGGATGTATGTGACTTTATGGCAGCTGCAGTCCCATTTGTGCTGACTTGGCTTGCAAAATACTTGGAACTTGCTTTGTAACAGCATGTAATCCATTCCATTGTGGCAGTGGATAGTTGCTGATTGTATTCTTTCATATTTCACTACCTGCAATTACCTTATCAGCTTGTGGGTAATTCATAGCATTTCTAGGGATGATTGATTCACTGTCTCCATTTTTCCCTTTGTATGGCAGTATGTGAGTGGATTAACTGCATCATTGGTTAGATCAGAACCATTTGCTCACCTTCCTTGGATTTGATGTAATGGTACTGGTGTCCATTCACCTCTCCATTCACAGGAGGTGAGTGCTGTCCCCCATACAATATACACAGCTAGTATACATAGCTTGGACATTCTGGCATTGGATTCATGGTCTTGACATGCCTAATTTCCAGTTGGTAGGTATTTGTGTTTGTATTTTTTTGTAATATCACAGTCTAAACTATACTCATACAACCATAGTCATCACTGGCTGTGGTGAACAATTATGGCTCAATGTCCAGTTTACCCCAAAATGCCACTTTATCAGGGAAGTTCCCAACAGTACAATCAATGGTTGGACATGCCATTGGTGAGGCTCTCATCATTCCCTGCTTGTGTCTTCCTCATCGTTCTAGTGTGCTTGCTTGTTTTTGAGCATGCTTATTTCTTGATGCAGCAAGGGAGTGGTGATTGGGAGGACACTTTGACAATGGCTGTGAACAAGCACAAAAGTGCCCATATTCAGGCTACTATTTCCACTGCTGTGAAAGAAGCTTTTCACCAGCATGGAAATAATCTGGCAGACTTATGTGAAACAGCTCTCAAAATCATTGGAGAGAACAAGATATGTGAGTCAATATCTCCACATATGTCAATCAATTGATTCAATAAATGCTGCAGCTATGTAGCAAGCTGCAAAATGAGATTTCTGTGTAGACTGATTTTGGAAGTCCAAGGTCAGGTGTAACATAATTAGGTGCCACAATACAATGATAAGTTCTGAACAGTATTCTGTTCTTTTTGGAACCAATCATCCCTGGTATTGCCACAGCTCTGTCCTGTAACCAGCTTAACCACAACTGGTAATGTGGCTGTGTACAATCTACCTAACTACTGGTGATGTTGAATGAAGCTTGACTTTGCCTTTTTCTATTGTATGTTGCTTGGGAATCTCAGGGTGGAACTTTCCAAAGTGGCTTAACTGCAGGCATTTTGGGGCTTCCTCAGAATGCTTTTGCAGATGATTGAGAAGCATTGTGTGTTGGATGCACAGACTTTTGGGATCTATTCCTGCCTCTGGAATGCTTTGGACAACTTTGGAAGCACCTTTTACTGTTGATTACATGTCCCAGATTCTTTCTATAGCCTTCCACATTTACTGTATTACATAATCATGGTTGTAGAAATTTTCTGCTCTTGTTCCTTTCACCTCAGTGACTTCCATTTGTCCTGAGGTGAACATACTTACATTCCACTCATTACCTACCTTGTACTGACCTACTGTAGACTCATAGCTGCATTAGGTACAGAATCTAGTGACTTCCATTCATCCTGAGACTCATAGCTGCATTATTGTGTAGATGGGTTTGTAGTGGTCCAAGGGAAGGTGAGTTGGGTTCCTGCATCCCTAGAGCAATACCACAAGCCTTGATATGAGCAGTCTTTATCACAAACAATGGCCACTGGATTGTCAGAAGCAATAGTCTTGTCATGCTCAGAGTGACCCTACTCTACCCACCTACCTTGATGCCTGTACAATGTGCAACACAGGCTGTTCTCAGTCTCCCATCTGCCTGGTGGTCCAATGAGCTCCTATCATTGATTTTTGTCACTGGAATTTGTGATGCAGGAACTGAGGGTTCATTGATGGTTCTAGTCTCATGCTGCTATTCTGATATTGATGGAATATTGCTGTTGATACACCAGAGTTGTAGTTGGCCTCTGCATCAGCCCTCATCACTCAATTGAGAAGAACACCTCATAGGCTGCTTGTGGCAAATCTGTTTCCCTTGACACAAGAATATTGTTCATGTTGTGAATCTTCTTCAACCCACTCTTTGGCACACAAAGACTTGCCACCTAAGCAGCCTAACAAGCCTCAAGCCTATGCCAGTTTTCTGTGATGCAGAGAGGATGCTGCCTTCCATGAACTGCTAATGTTATGCATATATCACTCTATGCAGGACAATCACCACACTACTCCCTTTTTTCATTTGTTCAGTGGGTACATATCACACTTGCAGTCCTACTCTTGAATGTCCCCTAACCCTAGTTCTGATTTGTATAAACCAGAGGAACTCTATAAAACCCTTACCCCAGTGCCCATGTCTCCTTGAACCCTGATTTCCAACATGTCACTCTTTGCACTGTCAGCAAACAGACCCTTCAGTCACTTGTAGTCCTGAAACTGGGACACCTGACTTGCACATTTCAGCCTAAAAGTGGGGCTAGCCAATGTTGGCCAACTGACCCTGAATTGGAGTTGGCTGGTTGGACCAACAAGTGGGTTCAGCCAACTCAGACAGAGGCTCCCCTATACTCCTAGATGTGGGTTTGGCCAACCTGGCTGGGGGATGCCCCACTCCCCTGAAAGTGGGCTAGGCCAACATGGCTGGGGGATGTCCCACCCCCCTGAAAGTGAGATTGGCCAACATGGCTGGGGGATGCCCCACCCCCCTCAAAGTGGGGTTGGTCAACATGGCTGGGGAATGTCACACCCCTGAAAGTGAGGTCAGCTGACTTGGCTGGGGGATGCCCCACCCCCCTGAAAGTGAGGTTGGCCAATGTGGCTGGGGGATGCCACACTCCCCTGCAAGTGGGGTTGGCCAATGTGGCTGGGGCATGTCCCACCACCCTGAAAGTGGGGTTGGCTGATGTGGCTGGAGGATGTCCCACCCCCCTGAAAGTGAGGTTGGCCAGTGAGGTCAGCCAACATGGCTGGGGGATGCCACACCCCCCTGAAAGTGGGGTTGGCTGATGTGGCTGGGGGATGCCTCACCCCCCTGAAAGTGGGATTGGCTGACATGGCTGGGGGATGCCCCACCCTCCTGAAAGCAGGGTTGGCTGACTCACTGGGGGATGTATCACCCCCTGAAAGTGGGGTCATCCAACATGGCTGGGGGATGCCCCACCCCCCTGAAAGTAGGGTCAGCTGATGTGGCTAGGGGATGCCCCACCCCCTGAAAGTGAGGTTGGCTGAAATGGCTGGGGGATGCCCCACCCCCCTGAAAGTGGGGTCAGCTGAAGTGGCAAGGGATATGCCCCCCTGAAAGTGGGTTTGGCAGACATGGCTTGGGGATGCTTCACCCACCTCACTATATACATATATGTACTTCTTTGCTTCAGTTCCCATGGAATAGGGGTTGGAATGTGCTCATTTAGAGGCTCCATCAACCTCACAGTATTAATGCATGCACTATGGTGGATCACAGGTTGAACAAGGCTGGAGCTTGTTCCATCAATGGCAAATTTGTGAAGATGTGGGCTGGGTGATGACAATACTAGGGAAGCCACAGATGGTTGATCCACATCCCTTGCAGACCTTCAGTAACACAGACAACGCTTGCATTACAGTACTCACAGTCATGAAAGGTGACTCTTTCAACCCAGATGATTTTCTAAACTTATTAACAATTGCAATGCACTCCCTTGGGGACATTTTCTTTCATTGTCAGGGTGCTCATATTTAGAATTGGATGCACCCTTGACATTCATAATTCTATGATCTACTACCTTTTGCCACCACATATCTACCCATCCATTTACATGGCTCTCTTGGTCTGATTTCAAGTTCTCACTCCCTTCCTTTGATTTTCCCCCACCTTCTTCCCCTTTCCCTCATCTTTCTTTGCCATCTTCTGTCCTCTGGTCACAATCCCACTTGCTGCCCTTTTCCTTTTCCTTGGAGGAGCTTCCTCCTCTTCCTTCTCCTTCTCCTCATCCCCTCTATCACTCTCACCCATCCCAGCACCCCCATCTCCCCCTTGGGGTCCCTTGGTGCCTGCAGGACATTTCTCCAACCTTGAAACTATTACCCCCACTACATCCATCACATCGTCCCCTCTCTGCACACCAAGCTTGGATAAAAAATTGAGGTTACTGACCAAAGGATCATCCTCTTCCACTTCTTGGGCATGACTACACTCCCTCAACAGAAGCCCAAGTCCCAGAACCATCTCCAGACCCCTTGAAGAGGAACTGAACCTTGCACTTTGCAACTCTCCAATTGCCTTTCAGAAAGTCCCCAAATCCAAGTGAATTTCCTGTGGAAAGTACTTGGCACTCCAGGTCCAAGTTGCCCAGTGAGGGAAGTCTACCTCTGTCCCCTTTCCATGCTCCTATGAAATATGTTTGTTAGTCTAGTGCTCCCTGAAAGTCACAGACTTACTTGTTCTGGTAGGGCATCCACCAGGTCAACAAGAACTTGGTACCTGGGCATGATGGAAAGAGACTTCAAATAACAGATGCAGTCCTTGCTGGCATGCCAAGCAGGACTGGACTCTTCTGGGTTTGACTGCCCTGCATCTGCAGTGGGCTCCCCCAGGACCTCAGCACCATCAACAGCCTGCTCAGAGGGTCCTCCAACTGAGTGCTGTGTGACTGAAGGCCCTGGTATGCCTGCTCCACCCACTTCTGCTTCATTGTCATCATCCACTGCCACCCACACTCTCTTCTTACTGCTTCCCACCACTTTCCTGTCAGACTACCTGGATAAAGGTGCATCCTCCTTTTTGTAATCAATGAATGACACAATCACCTTCTCCTTGATCCCAAAGCAACCCAAGATCAGCCTTCATCCATTTGGAAGGATCCTTCATGGTAAAACCCTCTGGGATGGACTCAGAGTCCAGATAATCCAATGGGGACATGATCAGCAAGCCCCAGAGAACCTTGGCCTTGGGCTTCTTTGTGAACTTGGCTATAGTGTTGCCATGGCTTGGCTTACCAAAACCAGTAAAACTGTTTATTTTGCTGAGTCAAGCTGAACAAAGCCATGCTAACAGACTGGCTCAGCTTGCTAGTCAGCTTTGAGCCAGTTTTACAAACAGTTACCATAATTTAATGTCAACAAGTGCTACAAGCAGTGATACCAACCAGCAGGTCTGAGAAACTAAAACACAGAGTCCGAACACTGTTTCAGGAGACTCTGCAACAACTCATAGTCAGGTTTGGCACTGAATGATAACACTTGGGCATACTCAAGGAATAAGAGAAATGCTGTGGGGATATTGTATGTTAATCAGATGAAGTTGAGTTTCACTTGGAGGATCTCGCATGAGTCCACACTGTGATCCCAAGGGAGTGAACCATTCAACAAGTAGATGAGCATGTAAGCGAGTGATTCGATGTCATTGTGATGCAAAAGCTCTATGCCAGTATGTGCATTTACAGAAGTGAAGGGTTTGGTGCCTACAAAAGGCAAATGTTCTCAAAAACAGACATGATGATGAGTCTTGTGATCCCTATAGGTGTGTGCATGACCAAAGTCAATCAAGTACATCATGATAGAACTTGTATTGTTCACATCAACTCTGGTAAGGAGGTTTGACAGCTTAATGTCATGGTGGATAAAGTCACACACATGCATGAATTCAAGGCAAGTTATCTGCAGTAGTTCAATCAGGCAAATCAAGTGTCAACTAAATGATTCAGCACTCTGGAGTCTGGACCTACCATCTGCAAGCCAATACCAGTGACAATGTCAATGTTGAATTTATGATCACTCCGAGAGACAAGATATTGCAGCAATGAGCCTAAATGCTCTGTGACCATGGCATGAAAGCCATAATCCATACTGAACCAGTACAAATGCAGAATGCCAGGGCCACCTGTGAGGGATTTGTAAACATTGCATTTGTGCTTGAGTGCTCTGCTGAACTTGGAGTGTCAAAGTTTTACTGCAACCTCTGTCCTGGAGAGTATGTTCCATGCACAACAAATGTCACCTTAGGGCATCTATTAGTGAAGTAAGGAATTGGACTTAATGGCCACTTGCCCTGAGAGCTGCCTCCAATTTTATTTGCCAGTTTGTACTTGCCATTGATTTGCAGTGAGGGACTTCCACATGGCATAGGACAGGATTTGTTAGACTGATAGTAAGATGTAGTTAGATTTCAGGTCAAGTTCAAATGGCTTCAAACTGGCTGGGTGGTAGAGAAGAGCAGGAAGTCACTTACCAAGTCAGACCTATCACTTTCAAAACTCATAGCCTTGAACATATTGGTATGCATGAGGCGAGGAGGCAACAAGGCCACAGTTTGTCATTAGTGTCAAGATTTGATACTGGTGGTCACTGGTCTCCTCAGAGTCACACCCATAACATGTGACACTTATCAGTTCACATGGGCTCACCCAGTGGCCTGACTTGCAAAATTCAGAGACATTAAGATGGATCCAACAAGACTGCAATAACTCCAGTACATGGCCACCCCATAGACACATGTAAAATTGTGCTGACAGTGACACATATCAGATACAAATTTGGAATGTAGCAAGACATCACAGTGTGCACTTTGTGTCTGACAAAAATTAATGACAGATATGACAGCTGCAAATGTCTGTTGTGCCAGACACAAGTCTGGGAACCATACCAGGCAGGATTTGTACAGGTTGCAAATTTCAGCCTGGCATTCACATTCATGCACACATATCCACAAAAAACACATAGAATGCATGTATCACTGCATAGGGTACCATAAACATAGTCAAGTACACATAATTCTTTGTCAATCTCTAGAAATCCTTGCCCAAAAGTTCCTCAGTGCCATCTGTAGTGGGCAGAGAGTCTAAACTGTCACCATGAGAGGGGTGCAGAGATGCGCCAGTCACAGGACAGTGACCAAGGGACTGCATGTGAGAGGGGCCATGATATGTAGTAGCAGGGAATGGGTGGGGTATGGTTGATGTGGTACCAGGTGTAGCCACATGTGACTCCATGTATGTCATTGGAAGGGAAGGTAACAAGGTTCCAGAGTTCTTTCCATAGTGCTCTTGATCAGTAAGGATGATTTTGATGAAGAAACTATGAGTATGCAGACATGGATGATCAATATACATCATCATTGCAGATACTGTGATAATGTGCCACTCACTTGCACCACTGATCATTCTTCATATCTTTTCCATACTGGTCAAGGTCCTTCACCAAAAGGCAGTCCATTGCACTCCAGAAGTCTCAACCCATTTTCACTCTTCCAGGGGGGGTTTGCAACTCACTGTCTTTGCATGTTTCACTGGTGGCTCAGCACCTGGTTCTTCACCACTTTCAATCCCACTGGCTTCACTCACATCCAGCCCTGGATAGATGTATTGATGTGCCCTCACATAATAGTGCTAACAGAAGTTTCACATATCAGTAACAAACAGCAGTGAATTTATGTGCCATACCAGATAAGCAAAGTGTAACTGATATTCTGCTTTCAAACCTGAGCCTACCCTGCCTTGCTTGTATTTCCTGAGTACCATCCATGTAAGTTCTTCCAGTGTCATACATGGCTTCCTGTCCACTGGCCTGGTGCTTTCAAGCAACTATGTAGATAGTCAATGTACATGCAAGCATTAACAGCCAGTGTGCACTCACCAATGTGTGGAATTTGCTTCGAATTGCACTACATTCCCTCTTAATGGCTGCACAGAGCACCTGCTCATTCCCAAAATTTCTGAACACATTCTGAAATCCCAGTGTATCTGCATGCAATCTGAGCTGCTCCTGTCATGCTGATGAAGACCACAGTAGATGATACATGCAAGTTGGCAAGATGTACCTCAACATCAGTATGAAGCACCTTGTATTTTGTATGGCCTGCTTGCATGAGCATGTCTTTGCATGTAATGGTAACTTGCATCTGAAAGGCTGCTTAGCATGCACACAGGATATTAAGTACACACATTACCATCTGATCAATGCTAAGTTCAAAGCTACCTTTCAATCTTGAAGTGACTGCCTCCACTGTGCTCTTCATGTTCTTCAAGTCTACCTTGATTTCCTCAATTCCATTCAAAACCTTGTAATTAGTTGCTTGCTGCCAGACTCACAAGCAAAGATCTCCAGCGTCCAAGTTCTTGCCAACCTGGGTGCACAGCATGTGCTCAAAATGACAGTGAAGACTTAAGAAGCATGCCACTTACAGTGAGCAACAAAAATGTTGCAATGTTTGCAACATTTTAATCAAAGGCTGTATAACACCTGATAGAGTGTGGCTGTGCAAATCTTCTGGTGGGCACCTTTATAGCCCTTGGTCTGGGCTTTATATCAAGCTATATGAGAAACCATGAGGTGCACAGGTTCCAATTCTATGAGCCAATTACTGCAGCATGTGCATTGCAACGTTTTTGTTGCTGACATTATGGTATAGTAAAAGTGACAATTATCAGTAAGTAGTGTATCCTCCCTTGGCTTTTATCACCTCCTCCACCCTTCTAGGCATGCTTTCAATGAGATCCTGACATGTGGAGACACTTACATCCTCCCATTCCCTCTCCCACAGCTCATGAATTCCTTTGGGGGGGGGTTGGGTAAGATGCCACCTTCCTTTTCAGTACTACCCATAGATATTCTATGGGGTTGAGGTCAGGAGATTGTGCAGGCCAACTCATGACCTCAAATTCATGGTCTTCAAACCACTTCTTGGCCTTCCTACTGGTATGCTTGGGGTCATTATCCTGCTGGAAGATGACATCCTCAGGCAATTTGTGTTGTGTGGCATTGATCATGGTTGCTTGTTCAAGGCAACGACCGACACGTGCTGTTTACCTTCCGGTAAAGTAAACCTATAGGCAGGCAATAGGCGAGTTATGGCTTGTAATGGGGCCTCTTGCTGATATATCGGTAGTGATATGTGGATATACCGACAGGGACAGCCTTGACTACTACTTGGCCTTGAGGATAAGTCATACTAGTTATTAGTGATAGGGTACTTTGCCCAGTCACCTAGCAGAGCAGCACTCAGAGGTTATAGAGGAAGCAAGAGATTTATAGGGAGGAACCCTACTTTGCTAAGTAGGTAGTTAGGTAGCAAAAGTACAAGGATTCTTCTATCGCTATGCTGTGGGTTTTATACCCCACAGGTGATGAGAAGACTACTTTACGATTGCCTAAAACGCATCCTCTAACAAACAAGACCGGGTTGCAATCAAGACATCTCCACAGGGTATCGAGTCAGACTGAGTGCCCTCGGCTCCATGCCGAGTCATGGATGATGCACATCCTACTCATTGTGACTCCTCACCATGCTGGACTGTTTGCGACAGGGGCAAACAGGATGTCCCTCAAGCGCAACGCGACTAAAGTCACATGCCTGAGAAAGCAACTCATCCTGTAAAGGATGGCTTCCAGATCCCATCGGGATCTGAGAAGCAAGAAGTGAAAGGTAAAGTAAAAAGGGAAACATATGTAAGCATAGCTGTGTCGTGAACGTAAGGTCCATGGACTTGCCCCTAAGGCTAGGCAGCAGTCCAACGAGGTGTCACTAGGACATGGGAAGGGGAACGACAACAGGCAAAGGTGGGCTCGGGACAGGGACATGTATAGTAAGCAGGCTTTGAAAGGAAAAGACGGAAACGGCGCATGACATTACCCCCCTCTTTTAACCATGGCGACTCTGCTATGGGTGACTAGTTGAAGTCGTCAAAAGGAAGGTCCAGGTTCACGTCGATTATTGGCAGCGGGCTTGGGTTGTCTAACAGGACGTCCATGAGAGTCAGTCCACTTAGAACCCTTACCGTTGCGGCAGGACCAGTGACCGAGCCTTCGGCAGTCAAGGCAGGTATGCTTGTAAAAGGGGTGGAAGGGATTAAGGACAACATGTCCTGTGAGTTCGAGGCGGAGTTCAGGGGTGGAACAGATGGGATAAAAGTCACAGTTTTGGAGTGCTTCCATTGTCTTCGTAGCATTGAATATATTGTATGTCCAATATTTTCGTTCGTCGAAGACTTTGAGGAGGAAGTTTCTCCACTTTTCGATCCTTTCTCTTTCTGAGACCCACGCATCATCACATCTTTCTCCGAGGATCTGGGCCGCAATGTTGAGAAATTTTCTTCCGGCAGCCTCTTCTTCCTCTTGATGTCGACATTTGTGAATCCAGTGGGCTCCTGGAACAGATCCGCTTTCACTCATTGACTCCCCTTCTTCAACCACAATATCGCCTGTCTCTTCCCTGTTGCCGCTAGGTACTGGAGATACGTCCATTCGGTTGGGCTGTAAGCTTTGTGACATCCCTTGACTTGGTCCACCTTTAGAGAGGTTCCCAGTATCACTTCCATCTCTCCTATCCTTAGTGGCTGATGAGCTGTTGCCTTCATGAAGGTCCTCTCGTCGCATAGTCGGGCCACCAGTTGTAGGGTTTCATAGTCGGAGGGAGTGGTGACTTGGAAAGTAACTTGTTTAGGAACAGGTGGAATGTGGCGAAAGTCATGAAAGGACTGGATGAGTTTTGTTCCAAACTTGACATGGACGATGTTGACCAGGGAGCCTAGCATTTTCTGCATTTGCTCAACATTTTTCATTCCCTCAGACTCCATATACACGGTTCCGGGGGACTGTTCATTGAGCACTGTGTCTCCAGCCTTTAAGATATTCGCGATGCAGCCGACGGTATCTTCGATGCTTCGGTAGATCTGATGCAGCATCCATAGATGTTTGTGGTCATTTCCTGAGTTCCATCCTTCCCAGTCCCACTGTTCAAACCCTTCGAAAACCTGAATGTAACCTTCGTACTCTTGTGGGTCACATAAGAGTCCATAGGGCAGTTGGTCATTCATTCTGTTTTCATTGGGGAATGGGGTCGTGGTTGTTTTGTCACTAGTGGTCTGGGCAGGGGAAGATGATGACTTGGGGCATGGAGTGTTACACTGGGTGTGGTATACCAGTTCTGGGATGGGGTAAGGGCGAGCTCTGGGCATCGTAGGTGTAGCCCTTCTTTTTCCCTTTGAGAGGAACTGTATATTGAGTTGGGAATGGGGGTTTTGCGGCCCATTGGCGTTGGCGTCAAGAACGGATTCAAGGGTGGACTCATAGACCGATGCGAAACAGTCTGACGTGGATAGACTGGACTGGGATAAGGGAGGTGATGAGGGGGATGTAAAGCCATAGTTGGAGTCGAAGGAGGGGGTGGCGTTGAGCAGGTACTCGCATGACTCAGAGTTATATCCATCATCATTGTCATATGAAGACATTAGCCTTTGCATTTAGAGCGATGAGGGGATTTCTGAGGGATTGGGGGTTTAAGCCACTTTCTTTTATACTCCTCGAGGGCGACTTTGGCATTGACAAGGTTTCCTTCTGGCTCCCAGGTATTACTGGCATGTCTGTATCCGCTCCACTTGACCAAATAACGCGTTCTTTTACCGTGTCCTGTTTTTACCTCTTTGTGGTTAAGAATAGATTCGATCTCCCATTCTGGGATGTCATCGACTATATCAGGTAAAGGTGGGGGTGGCGCAGAACCGTATTCTGGGGTTTCCATGTATGGGAAGATCTGTGATGTATGAAATACCAGGTGTACTCGCCATGTGATTGGCAGATTGAGTTCCACTGCGACCTTGTTCACGATCTTCTTTACACGAAAGGGGCTGATGCATCTTGGAGTGAGCTTTGTCGACTGTACGTTACATTTTAGGTCTTTTGCGTCGAGCCAAACGAGGTTGTTTAGGTGAGGAGGCGTGTATGACAGAGGGTTGGGGCCTCCTTTCGTCATTCATTCTGCGGCCTTTTTGTGAGCGATTAACACTGCATCACAGGTGTGTGCAAGTTCCTCCAGTCGTTCCTCTACTCCTGGGGCTTTCAACGTGTGGACAGCCAGATATGGGTCTGGGTCGTAACCATAAAGCAAATAGAAGGGGGTTTGTCCATGGGTCATATGAATCCTGGAGTTGTGAGCGAACTCTGCCATCGGTAGATGATTGCTCCAATCATTAGGCTGTTTGGCACAGTACATCCAGATGTATGTTTCGACCTCTTGGTTGACTCGTTCTGCTTCTCCATTAGTTTGAGGGTGGTATCCTGATGAATACTGAGGTTTGATTCATAGGGCTTTGTACAAGTTTTGTGTAAAAGCACTTATGAACTGGGGACCTCGATCAGAGATTATTGATTCGGGGATACCAAACCTTGGGTAAACATGTTGGAGCCAGAGGTCAGCGAGACCTTCAGAGTTGATAGTCTTTTCTGTCAGAATGAATATTACCGCCTTGCTTAGGCCATGGTCTACGACTGTTAAAATGGAGTTGTGGTTCTTGGAGTGCAGTAGGTCTGTGATGAAGTCCATAGACACTTGTTTAAATGGTAGGGGTGTCGAGCTTTCTATGGGTTGTAGCGGGGGCGAGTGGTTTTGCCGGACGACCTTCAATGCTTGACAAGTGGGACATCTGTGGATGTACTCTCTGATTTCCTTCCACATTCCTGGCCAAAAGCAGTTTTTGTTTAGCTTGGCCATCATTGCTTTGACACCGGGGTGTCCAGCAGAGGGATGGTCATGGAATTCAGCGAGAGTTTGTTTTTGCGTGTTCGGGGGAACATAGAACCTTCCATTTTTGGTCTTGATTTTCATTATGGGATCTTCTTCAATGTCATTGTCTTCTGTTACCATGTAACTTTTGTCTTCGGGTGACGACTGCTTTATTTCTTTGTACGTCTCTTTCGATACTCTCAGCAAGCCTCTTTGTTGAAGTGGTTTCTTCTGCTGTTGGAGCTTGACCTTTGGGACTTTCACCTTCAAGGGCTCTTCCGTTACTTTGTTAAGGGGTAATTTTGTGGTCATTGTGACTGGTGTGGGTGTGATTTTTGTGGTTTCACCCCCCTCTTTTAGCCAAATCGATGGTGGAAGCACCATGGTTTCTACAGGTATTGTCGCAGTAAAGTGCGGGTTCCGTGACAGGGTGTCAGGAACGACCATTCATCGACCTGGATTGTGTTTGAACTTTAATGGGAAACCTTGGATATAGGCGAGCCAGCGGGCTTGTCGGCCTGTAAGGTTTTGCGGTTCCTGATAATACGTTAAGTTCTTGTGGTCGGTATGAACGATGGTGTCTTCTACCGGGCATAGCAGGTAGTGCTTCCAGGCTTTTAATGCTCATACAACTTCCATCATTTCCAGATTGTATACTTGATAGTTTTGTTCGGCTCCTTGGAGTGATTGTGACAAGTAAGCGATCGGGTGTAATTCGTTGTCTTCGAATTTCTGGCAGAGTACGGTGCCTGTACCCAACTTTGAAGCGTCTGTGTAGACTTTGAAAGGTTTGTTGAAGTCTGGTAGACGAAGTATGGGTGCCTGGCTCATTAGCATTTTCAACTTTTGGAATGCATGTTCTTTGTCATTTTTCCAATGCCAGGGCTCGTCTTTCTTCATCAATACGTGTAGAGGTTTTGCAACCATAGTGAATGACAGAATAAATTATCAGTAGAAGTTACAGAAGCCAAGAAATTGTCGGACATCATGGACGTTACTTGGGGTTTTCCAATTACGAATGGCATCCACCTTGATAGGAGCAGTTTCGTATTGGCCATGTTTAATGGTGAAACCTAGGAAGTCAATTTCTTCTGCTTCAAAGACGCATTTTGACAATTTTAACCATAGATTTTCTTCTTTTGCTATTTCCAAAAACTCTCATATGTTCTTCTTTAGATCTTCGCGCATTTTGGCATGAACAGTTACATCGTCCAAGTATATGATGGCCTTTTTGTCGATTCGTAAATGACTGAATTTCCCATCCATATATCTTTGGAACGTTGGAGGTGCGTTGTTTTGTCTGAAGAACATAATGGTGGGCTTGTACACCCCTCGGGGTGTTACGAACAAGCCTAGCAAGGCATCTTCTTCTTTCTCTACTTGGATGTTGGTGAAGCCCCAGCAGATGTCGAACTTTGCAAAGAACTTTGACTCCACCAACTCGTCAAGGATGGGTTTTACGAGGGGAAGGGGGTAACAGTTGGGGACAGTAAAAGAGTTGAGCTGTCGATAATCTTGTATTAACTGTTTCTTTCCATCCTTCTTTCCTATGAAAAAGACTGGCGCCAGTGGGACCTTAAGTATATCAGCATTTTGAATTTTCTCAATTTTTCCGGTTCCAAGATTTTCTTCAAGGAACTCGTTGAGTAGATTCATTTCGTCGCATGACAACAGGTAAATTTTGGCCGGCTTGAAGGTCTTTAAGTCCTTACTACTGTCGAGTTTGATAGTGTGGTCATAGCCTGGTCGATGGGGAGGGAGGGGACAGATTTCCGAGAACACTTCGGAATATGGTGAGTATTCAGGTGGGAGTTCCACCTCATTGTGTTTCGTTCTGGCCTCGAGTTCCATTGAAATGGACGTTCGATTTATTGAAATGGACACCTCAGGGGTTCCCCATCCGACGATCCGACGTTTGACCCAATCTATTACAGGCTGGGCTTGTTGAAGCCAAGGCATTCCGAGCAGGAGACCTTCATTTTTAAGATCCATGACGTATGCATGTAATTTGAAGGTTCAAGCGTGGACTCTTCCAGTAAAGAAAGCTATTGAGTCAATTACTTGTTTTGTCAATCCTTCGAAACTTCGGGGCGACCATGGATGTTCGATTTTTTGGGTTTTGAGACCGTTCTTTTCAACAATGTCCTTGCTGATAGCATTGCACTCTGCTCCACTATCGATTGCTGTTCGTACCGCTTGATCGTTTCGTTCCATGAGATATAATGTTCCTGTGATGGTGTTGACAGACAGATATTCATTATACGCAGCTAGGGACATTAACTCTGGAGCAGAAAATGATCGGAACGTACACCTCTCCTCGGTTGTGGTCTTTCCGAGAGAGGTCTTTAAAAATCCTCCTTTTTATCGGCTCCCAACGCCCTCTTGAGTTCCTCGAACTTGCATGCGTTGTACCTTGACTTTACTTCTTGGAGGATAGACGGTTTCTGAAGGTTTTTCTTGGTAGGGCAGTCATGACTGATGTGGCCTTGTTTTCCACATTCATAACATGATCCAGCGAAGTCTCTTGACGAGCGTACTTCTTGAAACCTAGGGGGTTTCCTTTTCTGGGGTGGTCTATATGGGATCAGCTTCTTTTGTTGATCTATGTCCATGGCCCATGGATCGTTTTTCTTTGTCGTGCTGCTTCTTCCTTCATCCTGATACATATGTAGGACCATTCAATCTTCTTTCGTGAGACAACTGTTGTATACTCCCAACGATGCTTTCGCAGTTTGCACATCGACAGTGGTGTCTATCCATTGCTGGACAGTGGTGGGAATTTTGCTGGACCGGAGAATCCATTCGGTAGTTTGGGGGTTTAATCCCTCACTGAAATAGACTCCTGCTTGTCAATCGTCGCGGGAGATGTTGGCTCGTGTGATTAGATCTAAGAACTTCCCAATATACTCGCTCAGGGGCTTGTCACTTTGTTCAATCTCGGCCATTTTCAAGAAGGCTAGGGCTTCTGTATTGCCGACCTTGAAGATTCATTCCATTCATTCGATGAAAGTGGTCCACAAGTCTAAGATGTAGACATTGCCAGCTTGTGTAGTAGCTTCTTTAAGATAATTTTCAGCGAAGTGGACGGACGATCCTTGGCTCATGAACGAGAGGGTGAATCCGATCTTTCTTTCATTGGTATTGTAGATATGGTGATTGAGATTGAGGTAATTGTTGACAGAGGCAATCCATGCTTCATATTTGCCACTTGTTCCGTCGAAGGGAGGAGGTTTTCCAAGACCAAGTTCTTTTCCTCCTTCGACCACCCTTCCTTCTTGCTTTTGGTCGGTAGAGCCTCCTGGGATGGTGTATGATAGAAACACAAGACCTTGATGTCCTGTGAGGGCTTCATACCAGGCGACGAGTTCTCTGACATTTCTGACCATTTTACTTTTGAAGGGATCTGTTGTTTGGGCAAATTGCTGGAACTGTTCTGCAAGTTTTGCAATTGATTCTTGTTCACCGACTCCTGCCATTCCGAGATCTAACGATGTTGACACAGACTTTGGTGCTGTATGAGTCTCTTCTTTGTCAATCTTCTTTCCTGCGAGGGGTTCTGGTTCTCGAAATTGATGGAAGGACGAGGGCACTGGTTGCGGCTCTAGGGGTTCTTTCCCTTTGCCTTTACTGGGCGATACCGGAGTGTTTGCTTCAGGGTCGGCCTTAGTAGGACTTGTAGAGTACAGCTGAAATCTTTGAGAGAGGCTTCTTTCAATCTTTTCAGGCGTGGCAGAAGATGTCAATGTACGCAGGGGAACTACAGGAGGCTTTCTGGGCCAAAACTTTGAGGATCCTGCATCTGAAGACACTTTTGCTTTTTAATATTCCACAAGACTCGAGGGTCGTTCCTCTATCTTGGGTATGAGTCGAAACGTTACTTCGAGTGACCTTTCAGGTATTCCTAATGGTCCTTCGGCTTACACAACGGTGTAGCGTTCACCACTTAGTACTCTTCTGATCTAGGCTTTACTCCTCGAATAACTGACGCTTGCAATTAAGAATGATGTGGGGGGGATACAACGACAAGAGGGTGTCGTTGTAGAAGAGGGTTGTGATTGTGGGGTTTTGTCACAAGAACAATACCTGGCAGACGGTGTGATTCTTTCTGTTATGACCTTTATGGGAGCAGGGATCACATTCACAGATATGCGATGTGAGGGTACTTTTGCTTTTGTCGTGTGGCATTGATCATGGTTGCTTGTTCAAGGCAACGACCGACACGCGCTGTTTACCTTCTGGTAAAGTAAACCTATAGGCAGGCAATAGGTGAGTTATGGCTTGTAACGGGGCCTCTTGCTGATATATCAGTAGTGATATGTGGATATACCGACAGGGACAGCCTTGACTACTACTTGGCCTTGAGGATAAGTTGTACTAGTTATTAGCAATAGGGTACTTTGCCCAGTTGCCTAGCAGAGCAGCGCTCAGAGGTTATAGAGGAAGCAAGAGATTTATAGGGAGGAACCCTACTTTGCTAAGTAGGTAGTTAGGTAGCAAAAGTACAAGGATTCTTCTATCGCTACACTGTGGGTTTTATACCCCACAGGTGATGAGAAGACTACTTTATGATTGCCTAAAACGTGTCCTCTAACAAACAAGACCAGGTTGCAATCAAGACATCTCCACAGGGTATCAAGTCAGACTGAGTGCCCTTGGCTCCACGCCAAGTCATGGATGACACACATCCTACTCATCATGACTCCTCACTGTGCTGGACTGTTTGCAACAGGGGCAAACAGGATGTCCCTCAAGCATGACACCACTAAAGTCACGTGCCTGAGAAAGCAACTCATCCTGTAAAGGACAGCTTCCAGATCCCATTGGGATCTGAGAAGCAAGAAGTGAAAGGTAAAGTAAAAAGGGAAACATATGTAAGCATAGCTGTGTCGTGAACGTAAGGTCCATGGACTTGCCCCTAAGGCTAGGCAGCGGTCCAACGAGGTGTCACTAGGACATGGGAAGGGGAATGACAACAGGCAAAGGCGGGCTCAGGACAGGGACATGTATAGTAAGCAGGCTTTGAAAGGAAAAGACAGAAACGGCGCACAACAATTTGCCATAATATTGCAGAGTCCCTTGGAGTTCATCTTCCAGAATCTGTGTGTAAAGGTCAGCATCCATCTTACCATCAATCTTGCAAGCCAAACCAACACCCTCCCAGGTCATGCACCCCCACATCATCAAGGAACCTCCACCAAACTTGACTGTCCCCTCTACTAGCCTATCACTGAGGCCCTCTCTTGGCTTTTTCCACACCCATTTCCTCCCATCTGACCCTAGCCTATTGATTTTGGTCTCATCTGACCAGATAACCCTCTTCCAGTCCTCCACTGTCCAATATTGGTGGCTCAGAGCAAAGTCTAGCCTGTTCTGCCTATGTTGCTTGGACAGTAGGGGTCATTTCTGCTTCACCACAGCCTTCATACCAGCTTTGCACAGGTGATGATGCACTGTTTGGGAGGAGATGGGTTTGCTCTTCATCTCCTGAAGTGATTTGGCCACCTCCACAGCATTTTCAGCCTTCCCAGAACTGATTAGATGCATGGCATGTTGGGTATCAGTGGGGGTAATGATGGAAGGATGACCAGGAGGGGGTTTTTCAATGGTGGGACAATGCTTGGAGTGTATTCTACTAATGGTGCTATAATGGACACCAGTAGTACTAGAGATATCTCTGAGAGATTGGCCCTGATGCAGCAGGGAGAGGATGGTATTGGTTGCAGCAGAGGAAACAGCCTTGGGCATGGTGGTTGGTTGAAAGTTCAATGTTTGGCATTGTTTGTGGGTGGTTGAACCATTTATCCAGTCATGTGACACATTATATAAGCAGTACCACCATTAAAACAATGCCCATCATATGGATATCATCTCTCAGGATGTCAGCAACAAAAACATTGCAATGCACATGCTGCAGTAATTGGCTCATAAAATGGGAACCCATGCACCTCATGGTTTCTAATATGGCTTGATAGATAGCCCAGACCAAGGGCTATAAAGGTGCCCACCAGAAGATTTGCACAGCCACACTCTATCAGGTGTTATACAGCCTTCAATTAAAATGTTGCAAACATTGCAACATTTTTGTTGCTCACTGTACATAAATGAGTGTGACAAGCTCTGAGAACTGGGTCAGCTTGAGTTCAAATTTGCATGCCACTTTTTCTGCCCATAACTTTAATTGCTTGAGTTCATCTTCTGATGGCTTGGCTCCTCTGTGTGACATGTTGGGGTTACTGGAAATGGGCAGGTAAAAGCCCTGGGGACTATGGTTGAATGAAAAAAGGCTTTGTGATGGTATGTCTGTAGTACAGGGGCTGTCATCATCAGAACCAAGGGCATGTTGATCATCATTGTCAGGTATGGCATGAGACATGTTGGGAGTAAAACAAGACACATCAGGAATACCACAAGACACATCAGGAGTACTACAAGATGCATCAGGGATTGCCATGTGTGTTGTATTGGGCCAAGAGGGTTGTGGTGTCCCTTTGTGCATGTCAGCTGGGCTTCAAGGCTCATTAAATGGCAAATGATACTTGCCTGTTGTGCTGCATTGAGACCTGGAGGCTGGGACCAAAAAAGTCGACCCCAGATCTTCAACAGACCTACTATAATCACTGTAGGGGTTCTGCTGTTGGGACATCTGGTCTGTAATACATGAGAGACAGGTATATGGGGGATAGAAAAAAAAAGATCTGTGATGGGACTTGTCTTATATATTCAAGATATTGGCACCACATACTGTCACCTGTTAAAAAAAATTGTGGCTGCTGTATTTTTGAGATGTCAATCAAACAGACTTGTCAGCATGATATGGTCACATGAAATTGTGCAGTGTTCATGCATCTGCATGTCTTGTGGGCAAATGCTGGCAATGTAAATCAACATGGGCTTACCTGTGCAATGAAATATGTTGATGTGTGATGGTACTGCTGTTGGACTTGTGGCAGGCTTTCTCACAGGGTGTCAAGTTCGGTCCTACTCCGATGATCTCCAACACTGACAGAGGCTGGGGGACATGTCTGGAGGTTGGCCGACATTGGCTGACGATTGGCCGATGTGTACCAATGAGGAGTGATGATGGCCGAAGGGTGGCCAATGGTCATGACAGAGGTTTTGGAGAGGGCATCAGGTTCAGCTCATGCACTGCCCCCTTGTACGAGCCCAGCCCTCAGATTTCAGAGATAGGGAGGAGTCGGTATTAAGCTGACAATGGAGGAGGAGGCTGGTCGAAGACCACAGAGGAGGGAACTAAGTTGATATTCATACTGAAGAGACACCACTGAGTGCGGCGGGCTTATATACAGTGGTTGCACCATCAAGGTGGTACAGTATCAGAACAATGGAACTAACATATGGAGTACAGTAAAATTTCAAGGGACAGAAATGTCAGAAAACTTCAGTCAGGGTATGAGCACAGAAGACAGAGGTGAGGGACAGGACAAAGAAAAAGTATCTAAAAGGAATAGTGTGGAATGGAGTGTCTTCGGAGCACCCACTGACAACCAATCAGATGATAGGCCAAAAGCCTAAACAGGAAGTGACCCTGCACTGTACCATGTGGTGTGGCAGCTGCACTGTACCTAGACCAGACCATTGACACAAAAGGAAGGTGACCCCTAAACCAAGGGGGAGCATCACCTGACCACAAGGCACCAGTCATGTGATACTGCCAACAGAGACTGATGGGGTCTGACAGAAAATGGGGTGGGAATGTGCTGTATGGGTGCTAGAGTGAATGGATGGGTGCAGAGTGGAGCAGAGAGAGGCCGGTGGTGCAGGACAGAGGCATGGGCATGACACAGGGTCAGTTTTTGATAACTTCTGTGCCTTCAGCTTCCATGCATCAAATTCAGCTGCAGCACCCATGTGGATTGCCCAATTGTGATCCAACTGCTGTGCCTGAACACAGAATTGTTGCACATGAGTGGCATTGCACATCTGTGCAGTGTTCAGTATGAAGTCAGAGGGGTTCCGGTGCCCAATCCATTGCTGAGTCTTTGTCATCCTCTCACATTCCTCATAAACTGGGACTGTGGAAGTGCCAGTACACTCATTTCCAGCACAATTGTGCTGGACATTGACACCACAAATAAGTGCCTTGAATGAGAAAAATTCATGGTTCAGAAGCAGCCTCTCACATGTAAAAAGTACCCACCATGGCAGGTAGCACAACCCAACCAGATGGCTGGATTTGTGGCAGGAGATAGATATCAGAAGACCCAATGACTTGGAATGTCTCAAGCAACAATGAGCTGGCTTGGTTCTGATGTTGAGCTGGCAAGTGACATACTTGAAGAGTCTCAGAGAGGCATCCAATAATTGGGAGTGCTGGTGGGGCATGAGTGTCTTGTGCAAGGACAAAATCACCTGTACAACAAACTTCCCCATTCAACACTATCACCAACCCACAAGTCTGATAAAGCCACCACTCAACATGATGGAGTGCATGTGGTACATGCAAGGCCATACTTGTCTTGTCAAGCATCTGGGGTCAGGTCTTGTCATGTATACATGATCCTTGAACATGCAATTAGCCAGACTTGAGTGCCACATATTCAATGCTATGATTGACTCACTGGCCTCTAGGAGGACTGCATCACCATTGATCCCAAAAAAATCTGCAATTATGTTGTGGTGTCCTGGGATGTTGATGTTGACCAATGACTGCACTGCTGACCCACATGCAAGCCATTCATGCTCATTGTCACTGTAAGGGAGGTCAGCAGCCACAGGCTCACATGTGTGAAATTTACCACTGGACAAAAAATGGTGGACACAATGACATGGTGCCATTCCATGAGCAATGTCCCATGAGGGTGCTTGTCTGTTACTGTGAATGCTGTGATCTGTGATCACAGCATTGTAAGATTCAAACCCTTCAGTGGCAAACAGGATTGCCAGACCAAAATGTCAGATGTGGTCTGGCAGGTGGTGGAGGATATGGAATTTTGGTTTATTGAACCACCATGGCATCCATTGGGCTGTGCAATTGAGGAAGTGGTCAATGGCCACCTGCAGGACAGCCTGAATGTCATCAGTGTAAGTAAAACACCATCAACTCATATGCACGAGGTGTTCTTCAAGGTTCTCAATGCATGGCTTCCAAATGAGGGGGATGAGGGCTGAAAGTGCAAGGAAAGCTTCATAGCAGGGACAGGGAACAAGGTCATATAACATGAAGGGTGCTGCCTGTGATATAGCATGGAAATCTCGACTGGTAAGGGACCCTGCATATTGAACCAGCATATGACCTGTGAGCAGAGGGATGCCAAGTCCTGTAACATTGAATGAGGCCAACTGGACTTACAGTTCAGCCTTCTGAACCTTGTTCAACCTTGACATCATGTCATGCCAGAAGTACTTTACAAATCCTAGTAAGATGATGTGCAAGATTTCGACTGGGGTATCCTGATGAGGATCAAGACCTGAAAATGATGAGAAATGCCACTGTCACTGTTCAGTGCTTGCAGAAAATTCTTACCTTTTATCCTCCACACAGGGCTCATGAACTGTTCAACAGGATGGCCCTGGATTACTGCATTGACAGCCTCAGTATATTTATCTGTTCCTGCACACAAACCTTTCACAAGCTTGAGGATACACTCAACAAACATGTCCATATGGGTATCTTTGATGCCTGTATTGGTGTAGGGAGGGAGTACTCCCTAGTAGGATATTTCTTTTATTTTATAGTTTTTACTTTTACTTTTACTTCTGTTCATTTACTTTAGACTTTACTTAGCTTCGAGAGTAGACATGTGATGTGGCTTATATAAGCCTGTGCACACTTACACTTCACTGTACTTACTTACAAAAATAACAATGAAGTACTGAGTTATGAGTTCAAGTCGAGTTTGAGAAGGCTGCATGTGGCCTTCTTCTGTGTTCAGACAGACTTCAGACTGCATTAGACATCCCCCTCAGACAGTATTCCCTTCCAGGCTATAGAAGCCCCTTTGGAAGCTCTCCTCCTCTCAGATCACTCTCATCCATCCTCAGCTCTTATAATTCAGACTCTTCATTGGTCTTCATTTTTGCATATCACACCTTGCCCATTCCACTGGCAACCTCATGGAACATACCATGGAGTTTATCTGTGGGGTCTTGGCATGTGCATGGTGCATTGGGCTAAGTTAATGAGGTATCAGCAGAAGTGAACTGGGAAATGGAAAGCTTACCCCAAGAAAGCGATGTGCATGATCCACAAGATCTTGCATTGTTTCTGAACAGCAACCTTTGCCTTTCAACCGATGTGTGACATCTTCTTAAGCTGACCCTTCTTCAGACTCAGACAGACATGACTTGGTTTCCACAGAACTCAGAGCATCATCCCTATTGGGACCCATTGCAACTCCATCCACATGCTCACAGGCTGTGTGTAATTCCACCCCTTTGACCCAACAATTATGACAAAAGAATTTACCCTGCAGACCAATATGGTAGGCAAGTTCACTTTGCATGGGATTATCATCAAGCATTGCCAGGATGGCAGGGACAATGAGGACCATCTCCCTTGCTACTACATCCCATGCCCAGATGCCTTGCATCTGTGCAAGCCTTGATTCCAACAGAGTGAGATGTTTTTGTGGGCAAGGTAGTGAAAACTCACTTGAGTTGATCCACAATACTGTCAAGCATTTCTAAGGGGGGCATGATGTTAGATGTCACAAGAAAATGAATATTACACTCTTTGTGGACCATAGCACAAGGGAGTCCAGCCACTGAAGATTCTGAATAATGAACTGCTGGGGTGGGGAGTGATGATCTGAGAGGGGAGAGTACTTCCAAAGGGGCTTCTAAAGCCTGGGGAGAGATGCTGTCTGGGGAATGTCTGATGCTGTCTGAGACTGTCTAGACACAGAAGAAGGCAACTCAAGGCCTTCTTGAACTCGAACTCTTAACTCGTAACTCAGTACTTTGTTATTTTTTTTGTAAGTAGTTACAGTGGAGAGTAAGTGTGTGCGGTGTCACACACCAAAGGTGTTTGGCAACATGAGCATGGAGTCTTGCTGAATAAGGGAGATTGAGGAATGTGGCCTAATGCAAAAAGATGACTGGTACATCTAGCAGTCATCCTTCACACAAGAACAATCCTTAATGCTAGGGAAGAAACTGTTCAAGTGCTGATCAAACCTTTTTAGTGCTCACATATGGCATTCCGGTGTTTCGAATATCTCGGGCATTTCTAAAGATATAGACATCATTCCCACGCTCACACATAGCCCTTGATCATGCCATCCTTCCTTTCAAATTTGGTAACAATCCTTGCCCTCCATGATTTTCTACAGCATTTCTGCCAACAGATGCCCATTTCACTAAATCCCATCATAATGGCTGCCTCATCAACAATCTCTTCACTCATGTCCTGTGCTAGGGAGCATAATTACTTATATCTCCCAGGACTTCCCACTAGCTTCTGCCCTGAAGCATCCTGGTTCATCCCTTCCTCATCCACTCCCTCCCAAGCCATCTCTTTGGGACAGTGTGTTCTCCTTGTCAGTATGACATCCAGGAGGACATTCTTTGGTCGTCTCAAGTCTGTTGTCAGACTTGAAAGGTCTTATGTGGTTGTATCAGTCTCTCCAGTTGAAGAAGCATATGGATCCTTCATTCCCACCCCCTGCAACATCTACTTCTCACTCTCATCATTTGTTCTTCCAAGGTTGTGACAGATTCAGTACCAGTTACTGTCATCTAGGCTATCTGATCATATTCATGATGATTTTGAGGCACTTCTCCCTGCTCTCAGGGGAGAGGATGGTCCCCCATCTTCCTCAGGCCCTGCTGAAGACTAGCTGTTGATGTAGCACCCTTTTTCAGAGGAGGAAGAGGGGGAAAAATGTGAAATCCAATGCCCTGACACCTGTGGAGACCCCCAACATTCAGCCCCTGGCAGGATCCCCCACTGTTCTTCATTTGGAATCACTGTGCCTTGACCTGTCACATCGAGATTTGCTCAGTCATACCCCTTACTCAGCCATGACCAATACCCTGACTCATTCTCTTGGCATGTTAATCATCCATTCCTTCCATGACTCATACTTATTTGATGTTGCTTACTGACATTCTTTGTCATGCTCACCACTTTGTTACCAATCACTTACCTGTCCTTACCAAGCCTTACTGATCATCACTAATCCCTTACCAACCCCTTTACCAATTGCTGACAGAGTGTTGCTTCACATTTGTTGGAGGCTATGCTCTGGTCTTGTATATAAACCCTGCAGTTCCAGATATCAGAGAGATAGCCTAGAGAGAATATATGTCACTTTCATACTTACTTCCAGGAGACTATCCTCCTGCAATATATCTTCATCTCCCATCACTTTTGAAGCCCCTCCATCATCATCTTCAGTCTTCCAGTGGTTGAGGCCCCCTTAAGGGTCTATCCACTGATCTTCCTTTGCTCCCAGTCATCCTCAGGCTCACAGGAGCCTATTATCTTTGTCTCCCTTTGTCTCCCAGCTTCCTCCCTGTCCAGACTGTCCCCCTCCCTCTGCACTAGCTGCACAGAACCCCTCCCCTTTTGATTTTACAGGTCCTTCAAGCAGGATACCACTTAGGAAAACCACCACTCACATTTTTTTTGTCTTTGTGTTGGGTTTTTGGTTGTTTTTGCCATTGATCCCAACTTCAACTCACAGCAGGCTTACTTAAGCCACATCACATGTCTACTCTCGAAGCTCAGTAAAGTCTTAAGTAAAAGAACAAAAACAAAGAAAAGAAAGTAAAAACAGTAAAGTAAAAGTAAAAGTAAAAGCTATAAAATAAAAGAAATATCATAGTGGGGAGTACTCACTCCCTACACCACAGTGAACAGGAATGAGTTGTGCTTGTTCCATTTTTTGGATGTGTTGCCAGATGTGTCATTGCAGTACAGCCAAATCATGTAACTTGGTATGCATCCCATCCTCATGCTAGACCAATGGTGGGGTCAGTTAATGTCCATGGCAGGACACTGTGCCCTCTCATCTCTATCAAACCTGCCATAGCCCATGATATGAATGATGGATGGACATGAATGAAAGACAAGTTGTATGATACCTACCTATGATATTGCATGGGTCAGGTTCACAATCCACTTGGTAAGTTTGAAGCAGATGAGGGAATGAGAGGAGAAGTTAGTTTGCTGTCACCTTGACAGTGTTGTATCTGTGAACCATGTATCCACTTGCACCACCACTTGCAATTGGCTGAGTTTGCCATGCATGTGCCCAATACTCCAAGTCAGATGGTGACATAAAATGTTGAATGGAAGGCTTGGTGTACCAATGCTCAGGTACAACCATGGTACCGTCTGTTAATTTTGTCAGCTCGAACACATAGAAGTCTTGCTGACCCTTGCAAATCATGGGCATGGCAATGCTGGGGTCGATCTCATGCAGCCATCTCAATGCTTGCCATGGTTGATCAAGTCAACCACCTGCATCTTCAGGGTAATGGTGAATATGCATGTGGATGTGTGGATTAGCCATTTCCTGTATGTGCCAACATCATCAGTTTACAAATCATGAGTTCTCAAATACTTGAACTTACTTGTGTGATGAGGAAAGGCAGGTGGTTGACATAGTAAACATAGCTGAGTGAACCTTGATAATGGATCAGTGGGACCCTGTATTGGGACTGCAATGAGTTGACAAGATCCTTGAGCATCCTAGTAGATGGAATGCTGTCAACTCCAAGGACAGAAAGCCCCCACAGGAAAACATGCAGTTGCATGTCTGAGAATAATGAACGTGGGAGGTGCCAGAGGATGTCGAGTATGCATGTCTATTGATGAGCATAAGAAAATACCCTGGTCATTATGAAGGATGATATACATACTTGTTTGTCTGGCCATGGAAACCATGCCTGATTTCTAGATGTTGTATCGACACACTATGGTGGGCATGCTGCACCCAGCTGGAGCAGCTCTGTGAATAGATCAAGGGCAATCAGGAGAAGGCCAACTGGATCCACCAAGTTGACTTACCTGGATTGAAATCATCTGCCAGACATTCCTGAGGGGAATCCGATTCCTCTCCATCTGACACAATTAGGTCATCACCATTGGCTAACCATGTAGCCAAGGTGCTAGTCATCATTGTTAGCATCTCATTGTGCACAGAGGGCAAATAGAGATGATTGTGGTCAATCGCATCCCAGTTGAGCTGAAAACTATCTGCATTGTCGTCAGGTGGTGGTGTGTATTGCTGATTGTGGGGAGCAGACACTGGTTCCATGAGACCTCTTAAGATCTCCCATAGTGGTGAGGTGACCTTGGGTCAAGTCAGGGAACTCGAAGGGCAAAGATGGGGGGAAAGAAGGTACTGTAGTTGACATTCTCATTGTGTCAGGTTGTCTTCTCACATTGTCAAGCAGCATGGCCATTGAAGAGAAAAGTTAGTAGTAGGGTAGGTATAGGATCTAAAAGGCTAGTTAGACCCTGTAGGGGATCCTGCTGAAGAGAAGAATTGGTAGTGAAAATGAAAAGAAAAGGAAACTAGAAACACTCAGCTAGACTCTGGAAAACTCTTCAACCCCCACCACTCTAGGACTCCCCTAGAGCTGTCCTGACCTCACTCTCAAGGGGAGAAACAGAAAAGACTGCCACAGACTGGTCTCACCAGCCTGTGCTCTCCAGTCTCAATGGTGGTGATTGTTTTTTTAACTAATACAAGTCAAAACAAGTCTGAACTGCACTTACTAATCAGCCACTCACCTTGCACCTAAGTCCCAGTCCCAAGTACAAAATGGGGATCAAGCCCCTTAGAAAAATAAAACAAAATCCTCAACCACTCTTTACCATCACCCAATTCCCTACTAGAGAGTACCCACTCCCTACACCGTCTCACCACTTGTTGTCCTTGTGGGCAAGGCAGGTCCACTTGTACTGGTTGTGACCAGATCCCATGGCCCAGACTATTCATTTGTCATGGATACAGTGAGGCTTAGCACATAGTGCAGATAGAAAGGTGGACTTACACTTTGAATTTGCAAACTCTTTGGCCATTGTTGCCAATACAATAGCAAGAATTGACAAGTTTGAACTTACAAAAAAATTGAACATCAACCACTGCTTCTGATTGTCAAGATCCTTTTTTTTTGTATCCACTGCAGTTTCAAAAAAAAAGCACTCTGAGATGGTGTCAGTCACAAACTGCTCTGAATATACAGCCTGCCCTAATTGGGAATATGCCAAACTCATATCTCATGCAAGTCAATCCTGCCTAATTTCTCAGATTATGTCAGTTTAGAACTCAGGTGTGGCCATGTAGGCTATGAGCATTACCAAAGTTAGATTGAAAGGTTCCAAGAATAAGACTTGGATGTTCAACAATCAAGATCCAGTGAATCAGTGACAAGTCTGACCTGACTATATCAGGGTTCACCCTACTCATTCTCCACCTAAGTCTCGACCCAGCCCATGTGAATCTCATTGTCATCAACAAGCCCATAGGCCTGTCAGAGGGTTTTCTGTTTCTTTGGTGATGCACAACGAGGGCTCTCTCCCTGATCAGGGTGCTCCATCAGTGATGGATTGCAATATTCAGTCATCTGTGGCATTTGATACTATAAGTGGTGGCCAGACAAAAGATGAGTGACCTACTGTGTCATGAATGACCTTGAGCATCTTTTCTGTATTGGTTGGGTTCCAGTGTTTGTGAATCCACTTGAGGCATTCATTTGGATTCAAAACTAACCATTCAATGATTATGTGAGTAATGAAAGCCAAAGACCCATGAATAAAAGTGAATAGGAAGCACAGATACTCATGGCTATAAGGTATGCTTTCATATTGCCCATCCAAGTGTAATACTTGTTGGCCCAGTTCAAACCTTCTTGTATATAGGGAGTGAGACATGCATTGCTTGGATTTTTTCCTATCTTTTCCCAGTCAACATAGAATCTCTTGAAAGCTTTGAGGTAATCACAGACAGTTGGAAGTTTTTTGTGTGATAGTACTTGAATTGCACAATGAGGGACCTTGACATGATGGCAGAAGTTAAGTTGATGAGTTGCCACATCAAGCAATTGAAAATAGTGTATGGACCTTGATGATTGCTTCAAAATCTCATAGGACATTCCACTCCATCTGTGAAATCTTGTATTTCTTTAGGTCTCTATTGTTTGGGTGGTTGAGGAAAGTGTCAATTGGCTATGACGTGGCATAAGTAACTATCAGTTAGTAAGTTATACAAGGCTCTTTACCTGCTCAAGAAGCCATAACCACCAAATCATAAGATAAACAGAGTCCCACTGTGTTTTGACATCTTGGATTAGTTGGAGGACAGCAACCTTGCACATTCCAGTCACATTACCATCCATGTCTCAGGCTTCCCAATATCCTTTTTCATTACCTTCCCTGATATAGTCTTCAAATGCATCCCAGCACTGGCTGGACACACAAAGCAATGTAATGATGGCATGGCTGAGAGCAACCAGATCATGAGCCAAGGCTTCTTGGTATGTCTGCCTGTCATTCAAATCCTGAGGAAGGGCTGATGCCCATGCACCAGCAAGTTCTGCAAGATCAACATCAGTGATCCTCTTAACTACATGTCCAGTACAGATGTTTATGATGTGAGGGAAACAATGAATACATCAGTCTTTATGGTTGAATGTGATGTCATGTTGTTTAAGTAGTTTCCCAAGTTCATCCATGAAAGTGTCATTGTTCTCAGCATTGTCTAGAGTCCAATGACCAACCTGTTCAATTCAATGATCTCAGCATACTGGTATGAATGCAATTGATAAGCATTCAGCTTACTTTTATAGTTGCATTGCTGCGATCAAGCATATCAAGAGCAACCTTTGCCAGGGCTTTGCCATGATGGTGGCCCATTAATTGATGGAAAGCAATCAGATTTGCCTCCAAGGTTAGGCAACTACTTGCATTTTGCTTGATCCAGTGGGCAGTCATACCCAAGTAAGGACAATGCAATGAGTCAGACCATATGTCAGCTGTGAATGAAATTTGCCCAACAGCTGTCTGAAATTTCAGATGTCAGAGATAAAAGTAGCAAGTGTAATTGAGTCTATGTACCTCTATATCCTTTTTGAGTACCTCAAAATATGACTTCCAAGCACTGATTGTAAGTTTGTGAAGCTTTGTCCACTTTGGAATATGTATGTCCTGCAAATCTTCATGGAGGAGCAGAAGGAGATCACAAAATTCATGACATTTGACAATGTTCAGGCTCTACAGTAAAAAAGTAATCTATTGTAGGATGTTAATAAATGTACCAGTGGCATACCTGATCATCAGCAATGACAAAGTGAAGTAGTGCCTCCCTGAATGCTGTAGGGTTGAATGCACTTCTTGATACCTCTGACTTATCACCAATCATAGTCACAGCATGAGAGGCCATAATTTTCACTGTGGCCTCCCTGGCCTCCTGTGCTTCATGCTGTCCATGTTTCATCTGATTCTCTCTGTTGTATTTCCAGCACCAATGTTGAAGGCTATCCCAGTGTGTGGGGTCAAGATGTTCACAAATGGTCAAGGTCGAGGTGTTGGGGCCATACATGTAACCCGAAAGATTAATTTCAGGATGCTTACTGGCTTTCCAACTGTGATGAACAAGTTAGTTTTCCATGTACAATCATCCCTGTCTGTGAATGGAGCAGACTTATGTATGAGCATTTTTGACAAACAGAGCCACCATCCTTGGTTTTGAGAAAGAAATGTTTGACATTGAGGGCTGCATTTCTTGCTACTTTTTTCTTCACACCACTTACTTTCTCCCTTTCTCTTGAAGATGAAGTCAGCATTGAACCAGTGAAAGAACTGCAGTCATCATCATTCTTATCACTGCCCCCAGAGACTTGTGGGGTTGTCTTTGAGAGTTTTGCCAGGTCTGATGAGGCTGGAGTGTCGTTGGCAGTAGGGTGGGTTGGAGGAGAGGGCAGAGGATGATGGGGTGGGGGAGGTTGTCACTTGTGGATCTTTCCTTGTTGAGTCTGGCAGTTCAATTCACCCAAACTGGACACATTTAAGTCAAAGTTTTCAGCCAAAGATGATGATCCAGGAGTAGAAGGCATCTTCTGAGGTATTGGCCAAGAGCATTCAGCCAGGGGTACAATTATCAGTGTGGGTGGAGGTGTGGGCATGGGCACAGGTGAGACAACTTGCAGGACAGGGGCAGGCACAGGCATGGATGAAACAGGTTGGGGTGCAGGCATGGGCACAGGTGAAACAGGTTGCAAGTTGGGTGCAGGCAGGTCAATGGTCTTGCTCCACTTGGCTCTGGGCTTTTGAGTTTGGGAATCAGCATTGGGACTGTGGATGGCTTGGTTGGCTCTCTTTCTCCTTGGAGGCATGGTAGACAAGGGCTTGAGAGCTTCTGAATGATTAGCATGGTTATATATGCAACCTGCTTACTGCAAACAGCACACACATGATACATTCACATTTCAGTTTGTTGAGGGTCCCAGTATGACCCACTTGACTCTTAGTGAGACTCCAATGTGATGATACCACCATATATTTGGATACACTTGTACAGTGATCAGGGAATTCACAACAGGTGAGTGATACAGAGTGATACATATTAATCAAGCCCATCAGAACTGGGTAATGGAGTGAGAGGACTTGGAGACCTATGCACAAGCTCGATGGTGGCATTGGACCCTTCCTGCTCCACCAATTCACTTGTAAGCTCTGTACTACCTGTGGCATACCCACTAGACTCTGAGTCATGATGTATAGGCAGCTCCACCTTATGTCTCTTTGCCTTCTTTATATTGAGGTGCTCCAGCATCTGCATCAACTTTGAAAAGTAATGTGATGTAATGGTGTTGCCGAAGATGTTGACAGATATAATGAGCTGTGGGACAGCCAGGGCATCATGAGGCCAGTTCTGATTGATGCATTCATTATACATATTGAGCACGCCATCATGGTCCTTGAGCAGTTCTTTTGCCTCACAGAGGTGGTAAGTTTCCATTTGATGCAAGAGCTGCTTGGCCCACACATCAGGATCTTTCATCAGAAACTCTATGATATTGGCATCACTCTCAGGAGGCTCAGCATAATGGGATCTGAAGGTGTCTGTGAGGGCTTTCAGAAGTGAGTTCAGTGCATTGTAATTGGGAAAGAGAGGCCACTCCATCTCGAGTACCTCTTGCTTGAGAAGGAAGAACTCCTTTGCCATGCCACCTGATACCTCATTGAAGGTTTGTGCAATGAAGGCAGAGTGAGATGTGTCACTTTTGAAACTGGATGGTATATTCATCAAGGCTGTCCAAAGCAGGATGTAAAGAGATGACTCCAAGTTGTCCACAAACATGTGGGATGCATGTTGATCATACAGAAGTACTACAGACATGAACTGCCATGTACCCTGGATCTGCATGCTCATTAGCTTCAACACCCAAGAAAAGATATCGGAAGTGTACATACTGTGTGTCGATTGCCTGGGCCCAACAATGTCAACTAATTTCAACAGATCCCAGTTGATCAAAAGACCCTGGCTGAGATATATGATGATATTGCTGGGACTCAGGTCATGGTGTAGGATACCAGCCTTTTTCAATGTATCAGAATGGGCTATACAGATTCAGATGAGATGGAAAGTTACATTGGGTCAGAACCCACCAATCAATGCATCATGAATTTCTGACACAAGTTCACAAGTGGACCCAAAGGCAGTTGACATATATCTGATGGCATCAAGAACAAGCCAATGATGGGTATGGGCAATGAGTACAGCTCCCGGGGGCACAACCAACTCTCTCCCAAGAATCGCATTGTTTGAGTCTTCTGTTCCTCCATGCATAGCACATCCCCATAGGCCAGGCAAGTGGGTACATTGCAAATGCCAGCTCCATTCAGTCTCCTATACATTTCTCCCTCACTTAGAATGCTATGCAGATTGATTTGCCATGAGTCTTTCAGAAAAACCTTCTTGCAGCTGTGCCACTCATAGGCAGCACACACTCGTGTGGTATGGCTGACAGGTGGGTACCCTTGCAGGGTAGGAGCAGGAAAGATAAGAAGCAAAGGAGCACTGCTATTATGTGGTATGGAAGTTTTGAGCATGTGTACTGTCAGTTTGAGACCCAGCTGCCCCCTAGCCTTGTGAGCCTCAGTTGCAGAAACCTTGGTAACAGTGGTGTCAATGCCATGCAACTCTGGGGGAGCCTGTGAGTAATGCAAGAAAAACTTGGCTAGCATTTGATCTTCACCATATTTGATGGGGCATGTCACAATGACACCCTCCTGATCCCACCTGATGATATGTGCAGTATCCTGAACAATGAGGACAGAAAAAGCATGAGTATGATACTGAAAGCCAAGTTGCATGGAAGCATAAGCTGTGATTTGACCCAGGGTGTCCTTCACTGATTTACTGGGGTGAACAAAGCTGGGGATATCCAACTGTTCTTCAATGAATGGATCATCAAAAGCATCCAAAGATGTGTCCCACTTGAACTCAACACAGATTTCAATCTTGGAACAATCACACCCAGTGGAATAATCATCAGAATAGATGGAAAGATCAGGTTTGACCTGATAGGAAAACATGCTACAATTCTTGGTATCCGGTTCAGCATGCAAGTCAACCAGTCATAAGTTAGGAGTGAATGGCTGCATCTCTTGGATCTGTCAGTGCATGCAATACCATATCAGTACATATACTACACAGAATCCTAGCACATGAACTTACAAATGGTTGATAGGCATCTAATTCCAACATTACTGTGAGAGTGCACTGGAATGTGTCAGAAGTGACATTGATATTTGAGTATCCAGGTAGCTTGTTCTTAGGTAGAAACTCATCCAAGAACATATGCACAGGCATTGGCTGTTGGATGCATGGACTTTCAGGATCTATTCCCACCTATGGAATGCTTTGGACAACTTTGGAACTGCCTTTTACTGTTGATTACATGTCCCAGATTCTTTCTATAGCCTTCCATGTTTACTGTATTACATAATCATGGTTGTAGAAATTTTCTGCTCTCGTTCCTTTCACCTCAGTGACTTCCATTTGTCCTGAGGTGAGCATACTTACATTCCACTCATTACCTACCTCGTACTGACCTACTGTAGACCCATAGCTGCATTAAGTACAGAATCCAGTGACTTCCATTCATCCTGAGACTCATAGCTGCATTATTGGCCCAACGAGATACCCCTTTATCTCATCACCTAGCATATGTATTGTGGTGTGGTGAAGGCACAAGAGTGTTGAAAAGCGAAGCATGCTGGCTGGACCAGCCTTCATGGGGGTATTGGTCATGCCTGGAAAGGCAGGCTGAGTAGGAAGGGACATCAGTGTATGCTGAGGCATAGTAGGATGGACTGTGGGATTGGGAGCCACTGCAGCCTGAGGAGGCTGGAGTCTGCTCACTTTGTCACACATAGAAAGTGATCATTGAAGACTGGACACAAATTAACTGAGGGACCTGGGGGTGCTGAAGAGTAGGGCACTTGTTGAGATTGTGCAGTGCATTCAGTGGCATAGGATGGTGAGGGCACATGCCACAGAGAGAGGACTCTAACACCTTGACCACTTGGCAGCAGCCTTGTGATAAATGATAAATAAATAAATATTATAAATATAATTGTTATTAACAATGTTACAAATTACAATTGGTAATTATAAGTACAGAAATGGGCTTTGAGCTGACTGGTCAGTGACTGCTAAGCCAAATGAAAGGTTGCTTTTGCCCTGTAAGTTTGCTAGGGGCAGCCGGTAGAAGCCAGAAGTGAGCTTTGGCTATAGCTGACCAAGCCGCCAAGCCATGGCAACACTACTTGGCTATGTCCCAAACTTACATCAGATATGCAACTAGTCACATGCCAAGCAAGACACACCATAAGCAGCTTGGAAGACTGCTCTTGCCAAGTTCTGTTGCACCTTCAACTTCTGCCCATCCCAAGTGGGCACTTCTGGATTTCCATCCTCATCCAAGGATATCTCCACCTCATGCTTCTCAGCTGAATCTTCCCCCACTAAGCAGTGATTAATTGGCATACACATGTTGATAGACAATACACACCACTCACCAGGGTCAGTCAATGGATAGTCAGTCAATATGCTCTCTGCAGTCAAAATCCAATCCTTGCTTGACTGGGATGATTCTGTGAATACCTTCTTCCCATCCCCTGGTGCTGTCTCAAACCTAGTGGTCTTCTTCAGCATCAGAACCAACAAGGTAAGTGAAACTTACACTGCCAGCTTGATCTGACCTTCCCCAGACTCATGCCCTTCAAACATCACCACATGGGACCCCATGGTTCTCTGAACAGTTTCAATTAAATCATTGGCCATGGCAGGGAGATTTTTTCTGTGGTATCTGTTTTTTGCCAGCTCAGTACAAGGTCTGAAAGTTGGAAGTGTACCTATGAATCATGGGTCTCTTTCAGTAGTACACCCAACTTGTTCCACTTTTCTGCAGCCCTCCCAGCTTCCAATTTCTGGTCATTGGAAAGGGACTCCCACCACTGTTGGACAATCTTGGTCCTCTTCCCTATGGTCTTGGGGTCCTTTGTGTCCCTCCTTTCCCTGTCATAGGTGTCCATTTCCTCCTTGAACAACCATTGTGCTGCAGTGAAGGCTGTAAAGACCTTTTTGTAGCCCCCAGCCTCAGTGGGTCTGGCCTTCTCCTCCCTGGTATTCTCATCCTCACCAGCATCTTGCTTGTTCTTTCCAGTGAAAGCAAGAGCCAGGATTCACTGGATGATGGCTATCTCATCATCCCAGTCTTCTGGATCCAGTTGTGACAACCACTCCATCCTAATGGCCTAGACAAACCTCAGACCTGTCCAGCATGATGAACAAGGGTCTCACCACTCTCAGATTATGGGGCAGTTCCACAGAGTACAATGGTTCATGCTGAAGAATCTTCCCCTTCACCTCAGCCAGGATCTCATTCCTGAGCTCCAAGTTCCCCCTTGCTTCTTTGTACATTCCTGCATAGGAGGACAGGATTTCAGAGTAGGCTTGCTTCTAGTCAGACATTGGATGGTTCAATGGGGGGAGGTATGTAGCAGCAAAGAATTTGTTGTTGTAGGTGGAAGACAGCAGGTGAAATTTTTCAGCCTTACTGATTTAGGCAGGTGGTTGAAAAAATGTCAGCCCTTCCTCTTTTAGGCATTACTTGCTTTATTTGCACATGTTTTGCATTCACTTGGATTCCAATATCAAGTCTCCAAGCCAAGGGTATCACTACACACACCATACTGTGTGTTTCTACTCCCATTCTAAATACAATCCACTTGTTTACTTTGGAAAATCAACCTTGCCTTCTGTGCAAAGTCATTCCACAACCCCATCTGCTTTTTAGCATAAGCCTCTTTCCCTGGCTCAGTTGACTGCAGAGCCCCTTTCTCCTACATGTTCTTGTGGTACTCAAACCACAGGCAAATCCAAAGCATCTCATGCCTCACCAGTGACATGTCTTCTTTCCATCTGTCCCTTCTTGCCCTTGCTTTGAGCCAATTGATCCTGTAAACTCCACACCATTGTTAGCAAGACATATAGCAAGAGCATACACTTACATTCTTCCATCAAGCCCCCACCCTGGAGATTCAGCTGACTCTGTTCACCATCTATCATCCAAAACCAAGCCAGTTTACTGGTCCCCTGGCCAAACCTGTTCTCCTCTGTCACCTCCTTGCTCACTGCAAGATCCTTGGGCAGGATTTCTTGATACTTTTCTGCCATGTCAATATTGGGGTCCAGCCCAAGAATGGCCTTTCTGGCCCTCTGATAACCTCTGACATGCTTGTTTACCCTGGCCACCACTTTTTGGATTTCCTTCTTGGTCCTGGTACCCTCCCTGGTAGAATTTGCAGTCTGGAAGTTCTGTCAGTATAACATGGCTTTGTTTCCAAGGTCTGTTCTCAGTTGGCCTAAACAATCATTAGCTTGTCAAATACTGAGTTCCCTCTCCTCTTTGAGAAGGTCAACAAGGCCCAGCTCTGTCAGTTTGGCACTCCCAATGGAGGAGGGTATCTGTATACTCATGAGCTCAGAAGCCAGCTCCTCAACTTCCTCTCCAGGAACTTCCCAGTACCCTTCATCTTCACCCCAGAACTCCCTATCCTCCTCCTCTTCTTCTTCTTTCCCACAAAATTCTGGATCATCCTGGGGAGTGAAAGCACCATCTATCTCCAAACCCTTGAAAAATGCTTGACCATTACTATGGAATTTTTCAATCTTGGCAGAAAGTCTCTGCCTCTTCTCAGAGACTTTGACTTCTTGGCTAGTGGACATGGGATTGGGAAGTTGTCAGAGTTCAGATCTCAGCTGGTCACTGCAGGTCTGGTCAGCAAGAAAATCACCTTCAGCTCAACAGGGACCTCACTGTGAGTCCTCAATCCTGATTCCTTCAGCAAGCCAGGCTGCAGAACCACCACTTCCAAAGGGAGACATTGGGTTTTTCATGAGTTGTAACTGCACTTCATGAAAGGTGGGAGCTACATATAATTATCAGAAGGAGTCATCAGCCCATCCATAAGACCAACCTTTGTCCCCTTTCAACAAATAAATATCTAGGGCCTCCCCCCTATCAGCCTCTGCCCTTAGAGCATCCAATTCCCATCCAGAAACCTTGTCAGGATCCAGAACAGCAGTCAACTGCTCATAAGCCTGATTCATTTCCTCCACACACTTGTTGGAAGTCTTGTATTTCTTCAGCAAAGATGGGACTGGGATGGTCCACATAAATTTACCTCTCCTTGGAGAAAAAACCCTCACCTATTCCCACCAGCTTTTTCCAGTTAGAATCCCTCATATGATCATCATACACCTCTTGCCTGTGGGCCTGAGTCATAGACCTGGCAGTTGGGGAGATCTTATTGAATGGAGCCCACAATGTCTCCAGAATTTTTCCATCCAAGTGTCCTGCACCTTTGACAAAGCTGAGGCTGTACCTTGGAAAGCAAGAGAGCTTGTGTGCAGCCAAATGGAACCTGCCCACAGCAGGGATAATTTCCAGAGCTGGGGGAAGAAGGAGGGAGGGGCTATTTTTTACCCTACTCCTGAAGTTGACACTCCACTGGCACCCTACATCATAAATCACTGGTGCTTTAGTGATGCTTTCAGAACCATAGCCAAGAGCATTGCAAATGGAGTAGTCTGTGTTCTTTACCTGACCAAAAATGAGCTCCAAGGCACCCATGTCAATCCAGGCATTTCACCCACCTCTCCCCTTTTTGAAAATCCACCACAGAGTGGGGGTCAAAGTAGCCATATTGAGCACAAGCTGTGGCACCAATCCCTGTGGACCTGAGGTTGGACTTGTTTATGTTTGCAGCATTAATGGCCCTGTGATTGCTGCAGGCAGATCTCTAAATTATTGGTCAGCAAGCAAACTCCAAGACCTTGAAACCCCTTACCTCCTTGCTATCCAATGACTGTTGTAGATGACTCTGATATGGCCCCTCAGATCCATATACCCTTTTCCATCTGACAAGGCCACATCTAACTCTGGCTTGTTCATTTTCATATGCTGAGCAGTGAAGTTGCCATCTATGACATATTGCCTCATGATAGTTTCCCTGAAGGAAGTTAGAAACCCAATTGGAATGGATTACAGTTTCTTACCTGTCATACTGAACTTTCCAGTCTGCAGGTAAATTAAGACCTGGCTGGGGGCAGGCAGGGCAGAAGAGGGCAAGTCCTCCATCCCCTGGATCTTGCCCTGCATCATGCCCAAAACCAAACCATTTCCTATGTTTCAAATCCCTCCATAGCCAAGAAACCCTCATCAGCTCCCTGTACCTATCCTAACAAGCAGGGAAACAATATGAACATTATTCAATTAATTGCAAAACTGCACTCAACTGGTACCCTTTCTGGAAATGCATTGTTGGTGAACCTTTTCAGCTTCTGATAGAAACTCATAGCAGAAGTCTTGCACTCCAAAGCATCTATCAGAAAGTGGTCAAGCACATCAAATGTGAAGGCAGTTTTGGGCTTGGTAATGCTGGCTGGGAAGAGTCTTTGACAAAGCAAGTCAAGGTGCCAGTCATTGGGATCAGACCCAGGACATTTGCACACTGAAACCTCATGAGAAAAAATCCCCTCTGTGTGCACAATGGTCATCTGGAACTGGGAAGACTTCCTGATGACAGGTCATCATAAGGCCTCCCAATAAAAATGCCACTGACCTGTGATTGGAGGGACCATCCCCAGTTACATAGCCTGACTCCTCTGGACCAGGATCTGACCAATTATGGGGGCAGGGATCCCCCCCATGGCCTATGTGCCACAAGAAGCCAAGGTCCATCAAGGAGGTAGGCTGGTAGTGAGCACCATTCCACCTTTGGACCTTGTGAAAGAGGAGGCTCTTGTGAGCTTTGACAGCACAGGGACCACACCAGGCATGGACACTGGCACAAGACATGCACCAGACACTTCCTTCCACTTCAGAGCACTGCTCACAAATCCCCCCCTTAGCCAGCTGCTCCCCTTCCAAAATGATATTGAGATACTCTGCTCTCCAAGGCAGCCACTCTCTGATATAGTCATTTTGATTCTGCAGGGAATGTTTTAATGGTGGACCACCCCCAAATCAGAGTACAGACCTTTGTGTGCTTTCTGGACTGGGGAACATCATCTACATCATTCCAGTCAGAGTCAGGGATGTCAAGAGAGTCATGGAAGTCAGAGAAGTTGAGACGTTGGGAGGACACCATGGTTCTTTGAGTCCCAGGAGTGGAAGGCTGACTGCCAGATGGGAAGTAGAGGTGCCTAGCATCCACTTCTTTGTAGGTGAGCTTTCCCCTTCTGGTCTTGGTGGGCTAGAAAGTGTACAAAGAACCTCTCCCAGAGGTTTTTTGCAGGACTTTGGACCTTCAATGATGCATGCTGAACAGGATGGATATGAAACATTGGGAATACTCTAGATGTACAATTTTCACTTGGAAACTCCAATTGACATTGGCTAAGGGGCTCAGCTAGGTACACTAAGTCTGTAAAAAATTTCCCAAGAAATCCTTTTGTTGGGTGAAAGATGGCCTGGCCAGTCCAAATCTGTTATGGACAGCATCCTTCATGTAGTGAGCAAGTGCTATCCTTTCACCTTTCTCCCATTTGGGGACAGAGTGGTGAGAAGTTTACCAGCTAGTTAAATCATGGTGCCTGGCTGATAACTAAAAATAGAGCCAAGATCCCACACATGAATTGGGCATCATGAGTTCCCAGGCTCACTAGCAAGTCCAGCAGAGAGGGTGCAGAAACCTTGTCTAAATGGGAAGGAGTCTCCTTGTTGACTATGACATCTATGCCAACATAGATGGAAGGCCACTGAGTCCCAGAAGGGGGTTGGGTGACCACCCAGTCCTTCTTGGCCAAAATGGCATCCTTGCCAACTCTAGCCAGATCTGGCAGCACAAGTCCTGAAATGGAGCTCCAGAACTCCTCTGCATAGGAAATTCATAAAGCCATTCCTTCACAGCAGGGATTTTGAGATTGGAGCTTTCATAGACCTTGTCCTGCAACCTCTTTGAGAACATTAGCCTTGCAATCTACACCAGACCATGAGGAGAAGAGTACCAGATGACCCTGCTGGAAAGTTGCAGGAAAGTTCATAAGCCTGCCATGGCCAAACATGGCATCAGCCAATGGGTCCACTTCTCTGCCATCAAGCTCTGGCACATGTCTATGGCCAAACCTCTTGCTGGACTCATTTTTCCTCTCGGAGGGCTTCATAAGGCTGCCTTTCAAAGGAAGGTGAATCCTATTGAGATGTTTCTACCAGCACATTAATATAAATATAATATATACATGGAGGAAGAGACTGCCTCACCACTCTGTCAGGAGGAATTATGCCTGGTAGATACCAAACCATCACTCTACCATGGACATCCCAAACAGTGGCAGGGTCTGAGATGTGCCCCCATTGGGGATATTGAAAATACTTGGTTTTGTCTGCAGAATGGGGCCAGGGTTCAGCAAACCTACAGTGAGCTCAAAAACCCTTTCCATACTTGCCCTAACAGCAGTGCATGAAGCACACTGCCAAACACCATGGGAATTTTGCTTAGCTTTGGTGGAGTTATAAATAGTACATACTCTTGGCTACAAAATTGCTCACTAAGTCATGTGATTTGGTTCACATGCTGGCAAGATATAAGCAATATAAAACAGAAATATCATGGAAAGGGTTTTTGAGCTTTTGAATAGATGGGTATTCTAGTACTTGGTATAACCTCCTTTTGCTTTCAACACTGCCTGAACCCTCCTAGGCATACTCTCAATCAACTTCTGACACTCTTCAACTGGTATCCCTTCCCATTCCACCTGAACTCTCTCCCACAAATCATGAATTCCACTAGGGGGGTTTTCATGTTGTGCAAGCCTCCTCTTGAGACAACCCCAGAGATGCTCAATGGGGTTTAGGTCTGGAGACTGTGCAGGCCACACCATGGTCTGGAATTCTTGCTCTTCCAGCCAATTCTTGACCATTCTACAAGTGTGCTTGGGGTCATTGTCCTGCTGAAAGATGATGTCAGGAGGATTGAGACCATAATACTCCAGGGTTTGTTGGAGCTCATCCCTCAAAATTTGAAGGCAAAGGTCCCCATCCATCCTACCATCAATCTTGGTAGCAAAGCCAACTCCCTGCCAAGTCATACAGCCCACATCATAAGGGAACCCCCTCCAAACTTGAGGGTTCCTTCAACCAGCCTATCACTAAGCCCCTCACCTGCCCTTTTCCATGCCCATTTGCATCCATCTGATCCTATACAATTGATTTTGGTCTCATCAGACCATATAACCTTCTTCCAGTCCTCTATAGTCCAGTCTTTATGACTATAAGCAAAATCCAAACAAGCTTTGCAATGTCTGGAAGAAAGAATAGGGCATTTGGCCTTGACTACAGCCTTCATACCAGCTGTCTTCAAGTGAAGATGAACTGTGCTGGCAGAGAGGGGTTGGTTGGTAATGTTGGAAAGAGTTCTGGTCACTTGAACAGCATTTTCAGCCTTCCTAGAAGTGATGAGATGTTGAGCATGATGAATATTGGTAGGAGAGAGCTTAGAGGGATGACCTCCAATGGCTTTTAGAAGGGTAGGACACTCTTTGGAATGAAGTTTGGATATGGTGGAAGGGCTAACACCAGTTCTCTTGGCAATGGCTTCACCAGAAAGTCCAGAATCAAGCAAGGAAAGGATGGTGCTTTGTTGAGTGAGGGAAAGGGATCTGACCATGATGGTAATAGGGAATAAAGAAGCACGTGAACTTTTTTGAGCTCAGACATCATGTTTACATATGTACCTTTGTTTGTACTAATAAACAATAGCAAATACACTGTGATTCTACTCACCAATTCAAACGCTCAAAAACCCTTTCCATGGTATTGTTGTCTTATATCGCTTATATCTTGCCAGCCTGGGAACTGATGAAGAGAAGAAGTAATGAAAGCCCAGGGATGGGCTAAGGATGGTGATGATAGTGCAAGTCTTGATATGTCCCTAAAGGAGGTCCTCAAAACCTCAACAGCACAGGTACTTTTCTGATATCAAAAGCAGAGAACTGGCCTTAGTCTTAGGCACAGAAAATAGCCATAGAGATATATATATGTAGCCCAGAAGACAAACTGAGAAGCTCTAGCCCCAGACTTGGGCTCTGGCTCTTCTAAACTCATATTGTAGTAGTTGGATTATTTTTTGTGACTACTCCTGACACCAAACCCCCTCCACACACTTAGTCAGCTCCTCACCTGCCACATCTGTAGGTCCAAACCACACCCCCCCCTATCTGCTCCTCCAGTCCTCAAAGCTCCCTCCACCTCCTACCTCACCCTAACCTCTCCACTCTTCTCACTTCTCCTAGTAGGGGCATCCCCATGCCTACATCTGATGGGGGTTTTAGATTGCAACCATCCTCAGTCATCATCCCACACCTCATCTCGAAACCCAGAACCTTCAAACTGCACCTCCAACCTACTTGATCCTGACTGCAAAGCAGCTTGTAAAAGAGCACAAAGCTTTGGGGTGCTCCCTCTGAAGCCAACTGACCCTTGAACAACCCCCCACATCAGCACCCTCATCTCGAAGCCAGCTAGAGCCTTGGACCTCCCTTGACATCTTTGAAGCACTCCCAAAACTCTCACTCTTTCAGAACTTGATGTCGAAGGTTCAAAGGATGAATCAATGAGTTCTAGACCCTTCATATGCCTGCATGACATAGTTAGCCCTTCGTACAGGATGGTAAGACTTAAGGAAAGGTGTAGTTCAGCTGTTGGACACTGGTTCTGTCTGCTAAACCTCAAACTCCTTCTTGCAAACCCTACCCTTGAGGGCAACTGTCTCAAATTCAAGTCCAGACCATGCATGAGTGAGGCAACATGCACTCATAGACTTCATAAGGAGTCTCGAAGGCTGCTCAAGCCTGGACCATCGTTTGTAGTGCGCTTCTCAATATCTCTCACCCCTGTAACTCATAGTCAGCCCTTTATGTCGAGTAGTACAACTTAAGAGAGAAGTTAGGGTGGCCTTTGGAGACTAGCCAGCTTGACTCGAAGACGAGATGGCCCTCAGGGGGGGGTTAACCTATATCCATAATCGACATGAGAGCCTTTGAGACATGCCCCAAAGCCTGGTATGGCCACAAGTGCAGTAGTAGCTTGAGGCCACTTTGAGGTCTAACGTTCCTGTAATGCATAGTTAGTTCTTCAAGTAGGACAGAAAATTAAAAGAAATCTTGAGTGTTCTGCATGTCCAGTTGCATCCCACTAAGTCTTAATTTCCCTTCTACAAGTTCTGCCTACTGTGCCAGGCTCGCTTGCACATCCTGGCACCTCTGCACACCTGCCATTTCACTGTACATATCTCGACATGTGTTGCATACTGATATCTGTGTGGTCTTGTTTCCCCAGCATGAGTGATCACCTGCCCAATTTGGCAATCTACTATTGACCTTCATCACCCCCTTCTTTCGTTCTCTCTCACACTGATGATCCCCAACAATACTGCTGTGCCCATGAACCCCACATCAGTCACCTCTGTGGATGCCAAACATGCACTGGACATCCTTTGCCAACTGGCTATGACAGAGGTAGGTCCCACAAGGGGAAATGAAGAGTTGTTGGCTGGGCTAGCCAGCATCAAGGTATGTCATCACTGAACCTGCTTTTCTTTCCCCTTGTCACTAACCTTTTGCCTAGAACTCCCTTCGTGCTGTTGTCAACACCCCACTGGCCACCCTCTCCTCACCACCTCTCACCCCTTCTGTGACCACCAGTGCCCCCAACGCTCTGCCTGCCCCTTTGCCTGCTACACCTGCAATCACCATAGGCATGAGCACTGACACCCTGGCCAACCTACCAGCCATTGATGTGCTCGTGCCCATTGCCTCAACTCCCTCCAGTTCACCTTCCTTGATGCTCACCCCTCTCTCCTCATCTGCTCACACTCAGTACAACCCTGAGGTCAATGAATTAGAAGACAGTCTATGGGTGTCTACCCCAGTGGTCAACAATGCTGTCCTTTCAATACCTCTGGAGTCCCCTCTAGCTGGTAAGGCTTACCTTGCAGACACATGGACTGGTGTTCATGCTGATTCTGATATGGAGTGGCATACCTTCTTGCCTGACTGGCACCTTGGGTATGTTTCATGAAGCTTGATGGCCGGAGGTTGGACAATCTATGCTGTCAAGGCCTGCAAGAATTGCCTTGATGCAAAGGCCATTTGCAGTGGGGTTGATGGTGTGAAGTGCACTCATTGTAAGGTGAGGCACACCATCTGCTTGTTCTATGTGAGTGTCTTCCTAAGTCTTTGCTTCTCTCACCTCATCCTCCCTCAGGAAGATACTCCTGAAGGGCATGCATGTGCCAAGATTCTTATCTCTAGGAGGATACCTGTCAAGAGCCAAGCCCCCATGTCTGCAACCTCCAGTTCCATCAAACCCAAACCTGACTCGAAGTGCACCCTTTGTCCAAGGAAGAAGGTTCATGTTGAAGCTGCTCCCACTCCTCATTCCTCACTCCCAAATGAAACCATCTCAACTGCTGCTTCCACCACTCGCACCACCACACCCAGTCCTTCTGTTGACCTTGCCCTCACCTTCTGTTCTGTTCTGGTTGCCACCATCAAAGCTCTTGACAAGTCCCTCGAAGAGCAGGGTGTGTCTGAGCAGGCCCTTGGTAAGCACCAGACTCATGACTGAGCTCATGTTGTAGGTACATCATCAAATGCTCACCCCTCATCTCTCGAAGCTTCAACAGCTTCAATATATACATCCCTGTAATGAACTATCAGTGCTGAATATACTCTGTTCTTTGCAGCATGATTTAAACAAATGAAAACCTGGGTCTGATTTATTTTACTTCATGCACATGCATGTCAGATCTTAGCACCAAGCTCCTGGCACCTCCACCATGCAATGGTGCAGATAGCTATTTACAAAGGTATGGTTTGAGCACTCTCACCTGGGGGTCCTTCTTTTCTCTTTGCTGAAATGTTTTCCCTCTCAGCATGTTCCCCCAGTGAGAGCAGTCTTGTGTGCTCTTTTGAGCCACCAGACAAGCCCTTGTCCCTCTGGCTACAAGAAAAATCCACCTGGGTCCCAATCGAAGGTATCCCCACACTCCCTCGTCAACCAGTCACCCATTTCCCATACTGGGAGATGCTCTGGGGACTGTCTAAGGTTAGTTATTGAGTTTCCTACCATGCTTCTTTCTGCTCTAAATGTCAAGTTTGGATCTACTCCAACAATCTCTGATGCTCACAGAGGCCAGGGGACATGTCTGGAGGTTGGCTGACATGTACCAACAAAGAGTGATGATGGCCGAAGGGTGGCCAATGGTCACAACAGGGGTTCAGGAGAGGGTGTTGGGTTCAGCTCATGCACTGCCCCCTTGTACAAGCCCAGCCCTTGGATTTCAGAGATAGAGAAGAGTTGGTATTAAGCCAACAATGGAGGAGAAGGCTGGTCGAAGACCACAGAGGAGGGAACTAAGTTGATATTCATACTGAAGAGACACTGCTGAATGTGGTGGGCTTATATACAGTAGGCACACCATCGAGGCAGTACAGTATTGGATCATCAGAACTAACATACAGAGCATGGTAAATTTTTAAGGAACAGAAGTGTCAGAAAACTTCAGTTGGAGTATGGAGGTGAGGGACAGGATAAAGAAAAGGTACCTAAAAGGAATAGTATGGAACAGAGTACCTTTGGAGCACTCACCGACAGCCAATCAGGCGATAGGCTGAAAGCCTAAAGAAGAAGCAGCCCTGCGCTGTCCCATGCGGTGTGGCAGCTGTGCCATGCCTGGACTGGACCATTGACCCAAAAGGAAGGTGACCCCTAAGTCAAGGGAGGACGTCACTCGACTGAGAGACACTAGTCACATGGTAGTGCCAACAGAGACCAACAGGGTCTGACAGGGAACAGGGTGGGAACGTGCTGTATGAGTGCTAGAGCAAGTGGACGGGGGCAGAGTGGAGCAGAGAAGGGCCAGTGGCAGGAGGGGAAGGCCCACAAGGGTCAGATGGTTGGTGGTGGTGCAGGTCAGGTTAGAACAGGAGCATGGTCATGACACTAAACCCTATCAGCATGTCTTTTGTAGCTAGGTGAATTCTCCTGGCTGCCAGCTCCTGCTCGATGATGTGGATGATTGGACTACTCTCCTGCATGATATTGGTCAGCAACTCAGCCATGAATGAGCACAAATGTAAACTTGAGGACTTGGCATCCTCACAAATATCTGGGGGGCTCTCTGCACCTTCCCTCTCTCTCTCACTTATGCCTCACTGGTTGATCCTAACCCAATCTTCCTCATGCCAGTCCTCCCACTCTCATAACTCGCCCTTCACCTTTGAATCTCCTGTTCCTGCACCTTGATCTCCTGTCGTGGCTTGCTCCTCACTCAAAATCCATTCTTCAAACCTCGAAACCTCCAGTAATGTCCTCAATGCAAATGCCTCACTCTCCTCTCACATCTCTATCTTGCTCGAAACCTCTAAGCTCGTCCTCAGCACTATCATATGTATGCATTCCTGTAAAAGTGAGTCTTGTGTAGACTCATATGTACCTGATTGCTCTGTATACACCACTATAGGCTGGGCAAAATACCCCAGCATTACAGGGGTGGCTGATCCTGATGTGACATCTCCTTGTTGGCAATTCAAATCCTTGACAGTATCTAAAAATCCTCTTCATCTGCATTCTCCTTAACAAGCTTCAACCTTCCTTCCACCTTACAATGATATTCCAAAGTCAACAAAAGATCTTGGGACTGTGGGGATTGCACAAATCCCCCTTGCTGCCTCAGTGTCATGACTATGCACTTTCCTGATCCTGGCTCAGTGATTTCGACTGACTGAGTGCCACTCAGAAGGTCCTGGGTCATCGCATGCAGTGCACATGTGAATGGCCAACCAAGGATAATGTCAAAGGAGGCATTTCAAATGACCTGGACAGGTAAGCACACTGTCACTCTGGCAAAGGTTATGGGGCAGTTATTGATGACCCCTTCCATCATTTCCTTGACTCTGTTCACCATCTCCATCGTAATACAGCCATCCTTCTCAATGGGATGCTGTAGAACCTCTGCTATATCCTTCCTCAAGGCAACCACCTGTGACCCACTGTCTAAAATGCCTTTGATCATCCCTCAGCCTGCCAACTCCATGTTGACCAAGGAAAGTGGCATCAAAGAGCCTCAATAAACCTCGACTTCCATTGCCTCAGACTCCATATTCAGTACCTCCATGTCCATTACTTCCTCATCAACAGCTGCAAAGTCATGTTCAGGCTCATTCTCATCATCCAATGGGGTCTCTTCAATTTGAGCTGTTGATGCCACTTGTATGGACACCAAGCATGGTCCTTGAATGTTGACTGCAGACTGGTAAGTACCTGGGGTGTCCTCATCATGATACTCAATGAGGGCCACATCACTGTGAGTACTGCTCTCCGAGTTGCTGTATCCTTGTATCCACAAGCTGACCTCTGCCCTCACAGCATTCCTGGTAGGACAAATCAGTTCACTGTCCCTGAAGCAGCATGCTCTCTGCACTGTAACCTCCATTCACACCTGTGGCTGCTCCTGAGCCAGTTGCTGCATTACTCTGGTCACCTCCATGCCTCTTGGGGGCTGCACTTCTTTCCTCCTAGCTGCCCTACACCTCACTGTCTCGAACCGGTCATTAATAAGGAACTTTAGCTTGTCCACCACATATCATCTAGGCCAGGGATCACCACACAAATGTATGCTGTAGCGAAGCTTCAAATTTGTCAAGATCTCTTGTTTCAGCTTGGGGTCAAGACTTTCGAGGATGTAGGTGTCATAGTCGTCCAAGGTAATCTTGCCCTTCGAGTAGAGATATCATGCAATTTCCTCATACCCATGCAGGTACCTGCCAAGATCTTCCTCTGTCTCAATGTCCTTCCTCACCTGTGACCTGATGAAGTCATACAAATCCTCCTTGATGAGCCTCTTTTCTAGCCTCGAAGCACTGTAGGGAGGGATTACTCCCTACTAGGTATTTTATTTTATTTCATTGTTTTTACTTAGGTTTTCTTTCCTACTCTCTTATTTTTCCTTTTACTTAGTATTTTGAAGCTGTATGTGCACGTGCTGTGGCTTATGTAATCCCATGCATGCACTTAGAGTACAGTGTACATACCTACAACAATAACAGACAAGTAACCAGAGATGAAAAGACAGAAATCTGAGCCCAAAGAGCTCAGATTATTATTTCTCTCTTATCAGACATTCTATAGATGATCTCTCGACTTCTCTTTTGGATTTTAGGGTGTGTTTTCTCTGTTTTCACTATACTCCTTGACTCTACCAGGTAACTCAAGTCCTCCTGGGTTGAACTGAAGACCCCCTTCCAACAGGAGACTTCTTAGATCTCCTCCCACACTTTCTAACAAACTTTACAATGCCTGGGTACAGGCCTACCAGCCTCATGATGAAGTCATTCCACTGTGCTATCCTCTGTCCAAGGAGGTTACACCACAGGGATGCAGTGTCTCCATCCAGGTACCAGTACATCCATTTCACCCACTCCCTTTCACTTTTGCACCCTGCAGCCTGACATAGGTGCTGGATCTCATTAAGGTAAGCTATGAGGTCTCATGCCTTGCCTGAGAATTTTGGCACCTTAGGAGACCTCCGACTTGGCATCCTATTGAGTGGTTCTGGCACATGCAGATTCATTGCTCCTTGACTTAGCATTCCAAGAGCTGTCTCTGGTTCTGACCTTTCACATCCATGAGGCCTTTCGAGAAGCCATTCTTTGGAGGGATGTGATCGATGCCTCAAAGTACTGAGTCCCTCATGTGTTCTAGTTGCAGCCTCATATGACTCTTGCTCCCTGTACTCTGTCTCCCTTCTTTCATCCCTCCTCTCCCTTGAATACAACCTTTGGTCTCATTCATCCTGGGTACATAGCATCCTTCCCTCCCTGCTCCTTGATCTGGCTGATTGAGGGTAGTCCTCATGTGTCTCACCCTGGCCATACACAGATCTACTGTAAGCACAAGACCTTGCATGAGGGTGATAGCATGAGTCAATGTGTTGGTGGGTGTAGATTCAAGATGGGGAATTTTTGGATGAACAAGGAGGGGAGTGTTCACAAGGCTGTTGTCTCATGTATGAATGTGAGCTTCCCTGCATGTGTCTTCTAGAATGAGACCAAGAGCATGCAACAGGGTGGTTCCTAGGGTAGACATCTTTGTAATAGCATGAGTGTCCATGTTCTCATCCTCTCTCATAGTACTCCTCATGGTAAGTTGACCTTCTCTCCATGCTCATCAACAACCTTTCTTGTGCTGCATGACTTCTCTTGTGTGCTGGGTTTATGAAGGACCCCCTCGTGGTGGGCTCCAGATGAAGAGAAGAAGTAATGAAAGCCCAGGGATGGGCTAAGGATGGTGATGATAGCACAAGTCTTGATATGTCCCTAAAGGAGGTCCTCGAAACCTCAACAGCACAGGTACTTTTCTGATATCAAAAGCAGAGAACTGGCCTTAGTCTTAGGCACAGAAAATAGCCATAGATATATATATATGTAGCCCAGAAGACAAACTGAGAAGCTCTAGCCCCAGACTTGGGCTCTGGCTCTTCTAAACTCATATCATAGTAGTTGGATTATTTTGTGACTACTCCCAACACCAAACCCCCTCCACACATTTAGTCAGCTCCTCACCTGCCACATCTGTAAGTCCAAACCACACACCCCCCCTATCTGCTCCTCCAGTCCTCAAAGCTCCCTCCAACCTCCTACCTTGCCCTAACCTCTCCACTCTTCTCACTTCTCCTAGTAGGGGCATCCCCACACCTACACCGAATCACATGACTTAGTGAGCAATTTTTTAGCCAAGAGTATGTACTATTTATAACTCCACCAAAGCTAAGCAAAATTCCCATGGTGTTTGGCAGTGTGCTTCATGCACTGCTCTTAGGGCAAGTATGGAAAGGGTTTTTGAGCTCACTGTAGGTCAGCCTATACCACTTTCAGGAGGGTGGGCCATCCCCCAGCCAGGCTGGCCTATCCCACTTTCAGGGGGGTGAGTCATTCCCCACCTAGGTCAGCCTGTCCCACTTTCAGGGAGGTGGGCCATCCCCTACCCAGGTCAGCCTATCCCCCTTTCAGGAGGGTGGGCCATCCCCCAGCTGGGTCAGCCTATCCCCCTTTCAGGAGGGTGGGCCATCCCCCAGCCAGGTCAGCCTATCCCCCTTTCAGGAGGGTGGGCCATCCCCCAGCCAGGTCAGCCTATCCCACTCTCAGGGGGGTGGGCCATCCCCCACCTAGGTCAGCCTATACCACGTTCAGGAGGGTGGGCCATCCCCCAGCCAGGTTGGCCTATCCCACTTTCAGGGGGGTGGGTCATCCCCCACCTAGGTCAGCCTGCCCCACTTTCAAGGAGGCAGGCCAATCAGCTGAACCCATCTCATGGTTGGTCAGCCAACATTGGCTAGTCCCACTTTTAGGCCAAAATGTACATGTCAGGTGTCCCACTTTCAGGACTATGGTTGACTGAACTATGTGCCAGTTGTGCAGTTATGGCAGCTGAGGGACCACAGGCATGCTTCCAGGTTTCTTCTGAAATTGTACTACTTATGAGAGATATACCACTGGATATAGTGCTAGGCTTGCACTTGCCTTGACTGATGCTTGTTAACAATGAGGAGGAGTCCAAGTCGCCTTCTGAGGGTGAAAGGAAAGAAGAGGGCATGGATGGTGGAGCAGACAGTGAAGACACAGCAACTGGGAGGGGAGCAGCAAGTACTGCACTTTGTGGTGCTGAAGATGAATGGGGGGTGATGCTGGGAGGATTTGTGCTGGAATTATTGCTGCCTGGACAGAAGACATACATGCCTTTTCCATGCAATGGCATCATCTCTGCCATTACTGTGAACAGGTGAAACCCTTTGTTCCTGAAATGGGCTGCACATCTATGTATGTGTCTGTACTACAAATGAGAACCCAATATGTTGCAAATATTATAGTACTGTACCTTGATGTAATCTTTCCAGACAGTATCATGACTACTCATCCCAGCACCATGCTCATCACTCTACATAAAGCCAGATGCTTTCTTGAGGTCAATAACTGCAAAGGATTCTTCCTTTAACTGTGGGATTCCATTAGCACCCTGAGCAGCACATAGACAAACACCAAGATTATGCACACTAGTCCACTTGGACAAGCATGTACTGCTAGTTTTCTCACCACCATGCTGATTTGGGAACCTTTCCTTCAAATGCTGACATGCATTGTTGAAGTCTTTCTTGGAAAAGTTAAAGCCATCTCCAGCCACAGGTGTGTGTTCCTGCAGATAAAGCACCAGTGCATGCTCTTCCTCCTCCATCCACTTTGCCAGAACCTTCCTGGGGGTGGACTTCTCCACATCAGAAAAATCAGCAGGTCCTCATGGGTGTAGGGAGTGATTAGACTGTACTGACAGGGTGTGAGACATGGGGGTAATCATTGAGATGATGCCAGCAATCAAAGGTTTGTAATCACCATATCACATGGATGGTCACATGATAGTTGGATTCTGAATTTTGAATTTTGAATCTTGTTTCATTTTGTGTCCAAATAAGGTCTAAGATACTCATGTATTTTCATCATACTCTCACACTTACTGCAGTATTGGGGAGAAAAGCAAGATCATCAAATTACTGGAAGCAACAAGTCTACTTGAAAATTATATATATGATGCCAATGTACCCAGCAATGATGCTACTGATGTTTTTATTCCAACATGACAAAGCTTTGTATTCTGCAAGTATTTGTTTGCAGCCACTTTCAAAGGTATGCAGAGCACCAAATTTCAGTCATCAGCTATCAGAAACAGCCACACAAGGACCCCAGAAGCACCTAAGCCTGTAGTGATATGTACAAATAACCACTACACACAGAAAGTAGGATATCTCCAGAATGGCTTGGAGTGTTGGGATGCAGGTACTATCATCAGAGAGCTATCATTTGGTAGTATATACATGCCAAAAAGTGAAAAATATGATGCAGAATTGAATAAGATACAGAGTACAAATTTATCTACCTTCAGTTGGCATGAAAAGTGGAATAACTCTGGAACAGCAACTGTGTGCATCCTGTCTTTGGTACTTTCTAATAGGTAGCAAGAAGTCTACTAAGTTCTGAAAAAGGTGGAAGATTTGGTGGGGAAATGGAGGAGATACAGGCCAAATATATAGGGGGAGGACAATGGTGTGCTAATGAACATCCACTGGGTGAAACACTATAAAAAATGCAACAAGACAGTGGAGAGATGTTTATAGAACACAAAGAACAAAGAATGGATTGAATACATGCACCCAGTTGATAAAATCTGTAGGAATCTGTAAGACACTTAGTAGTCACTTATATATTAGTAGCAGAGCTACTGTACCTGTAGGACACTTAGTAGTCACTAAGTAGAAACTACAGTACTATGAAAAATGTAAGTGCATGCTATGCACTTATGTAATCTGGTGGCTATGCTATGGCACACCGGTTGTTTACTCCAACACTCCCCCTCAAGCAGTGGTGTGTGTAGGTACTTGAAACAATGAAAAACAGGTATAAAAGAAAATACCTGTATAGTAGCAACTTTGCAGAGGTAATATTAGATATGATTTGTGGTCTGTAGTCAGGCTCAGCCTTGAGTTCAAGATGCAGCACTTCGTGTGCACATGAGTAGTTGCCTGATTTGGACAGTCACATCACATCTGTGGCATGTGCATTGTGTCTACATGCTTGGTGGCCTTTGAATAGCTGTAGAGGCTTCGTTTTTGCATTTCGCGCCCTGGAATTTTGTACATAGCTTCTGTATGTCGTATAAAACATTTCTGTCGACTCAGATTCATGTGCTTCGAATTCTATTTGGTGTGATAGTGATTTTGCTTGGTTTCGAGCCTTGGAATGCAAGACTCGGTATGGCACATGAGCACAGTTGCCCAATTTGGAAGGTCACATTGTGCTCATGCTCATATGTTGCATCTTCATTGATTGCCTGGCCTGCACACTCCCTGTGTCGTCTCTGGCACATTGTTGGCACTTCCAGTGTGCCCTGGACTTAACAGTAAGGCTTCATAGTGTTCTGATACCCTCTCATGGATGTGCAATCACATTATCACACCCCTGGTACGTGTTCTTGCCCTTCCATGTTCTTCTGACCTTTCTAGACTCTAATTTGATTCATCCACATCGACGCTTCAGTCTGGTGGGTTCATAGGTACACATTCCAAGTCTTTTGGGTGGCTCAGGTATGTCCCTTGGTTTATGCTGCTGCTGCTGGTCCTGACCAATCTTCTCTTCAGCTAGCAGCTTCATTTTGGCTTGTTTTGAGCCACAGCATGTGCTGCTCATTGTGCCATCCATCTGGCACCATATCCCATCTGTCTCAACTCATTTTCCCTCGGTTTGGGATCTCAGCTCATCCTTGACATCTCCAAAGGTCTCATTGACCTCATCTTGGCCTCCTGGCCCTCTAGTTTGACTTGACACATTCATATCAACACCATGCTGGCTTCTGATGCCTTCAGGGCACTCCTGTAGTGTCCTGGACTCAATGGTGAGGTTCTTTGGCATTCCAATGCCCTTTCAAGGATGTGGAATCATGTTGCCATGTCCCTGGAAGGTATTCTCACCCTTTTGTACTCTGCTAACCTTTCTAGCTTTGAATTTAATTCATCCTCTTCAACGCCTCAGTCTAACAGCCTCATAGGAATGTATTTGGGTGGTTGTGAGATGCTGTGATGACACAGGTAAGTTGCCTTGCTTGTTCTGGCCTCGATACATGTCCTGACTCTCTCTAGCCAGCAGCACTGCTTCGACTCGCTCCAAGTTGACATTGCCACTGCTCATTGTGTCATCCTTGCCATTATGGCCTGTGGACTCAACTTGGGGGTCTATGGGCTCCTCTTGCCCACTCAAACCATCTGCATGCATACCTGGCACTCTCAAAGTATTCACATGCCCTCATAGGTTTCTCTTGTCACTGCTCACACTCCCAGCATGGTCACTCGTGCAATCTGCCAGCTCCCCCTCGAGCAGCACTTGGCAGCCCCCCTCATCCATCTCAGCCTCCTGGCTACAAGCCATTGGCTGTTGTAGGGTGCCACCTGGATTGTATACAGTAGGTTGTGGCTCTTCAGTGTAGTGGCTCTGGCCATTCATGGTGCCACTGTTCGCATTCAGGGTGTCTGTGTCTGTAGTATGTCCATAGTGATATGATGTGATGTTTATGAGTCTCAACTGCTCATACTCAATGTGATTCGGGTTCCTGGGGCTGCTGCTTGCACACACAGCCTGCTCCCCTTTGAGCAGCAATGCATGTGCACTAGGCATGTCATTCATCATGCTTCCATCACACAATTTCAATGGTAGGTTCACCTTGGCCTTCCTGTCAACATTCTTGACCTCATCCAGCATCTTGACCATTCCATTTAGCACTTTTATGTGCTTGCTTTCGAGTGGCTTTCCTGCCCTCGAACTTGGCTGCTCATCCAGCTCACTCTGTGCTGTGTGCAAGTCACTTGGCACTTCAGGTATGTATTCTTCGACCTCAATGCTTCGTGATAGAACTTGCTGGGCCACACCATCTGCTGCCTCAGCCTCGTCATTGCTCCTTGCCTTGGTAAGTTCATCCTCAAGCCTCTCCTCACTTGGTGGCTCCACTGACAACTTGTTAGGCTTCACACATGATTCTCACATCTCGTCATTGTCACTCGATGCCTCAATAGGCTTCTCAGTAGGTATGGATATTGGAGTAGGATCTCAAAACTCTGTTGCCAGGTAGTTGAACATCTTGTGTGACATCCTGAACTTTCAAATCTTGAGTATGAGTGGGATTGCTACTGTCTGGTAAAACAGCATTTTTAATTGAGCATCCTTGCCCTCCCATCATAAACTTTCATCATTTGTTTCCTGGCCTGAGAGAATACCCAGCCAGCCCTTTGTGGCTGCAGCTTCAAGTTGTTATGCCGCGGGTTCTGTGAAGTACCTAAGAAAGGTATAGGAACAGGGAGCGGTATAATGAAGTCGTCGAGAATATCGCCAAAGGACAATGGCGGTCGACGAAGGTTATACCTCGGTGCGTAAGGAGACTTTGAGCACCCTTGGGCATCGTCACTCGTATTCCCAAAGAATGGGGATAAATGAGACGGATTGCAAGGTAGCGAAAAGATAAGGAAAGACAGCAGTATCGTAGGTCTATATATACTGCTAGTCTAGAGGGCTCGGTGCCCAAAGGAAACAACGTCCGGGGCTCACTACAAGTGGGCATCCTATCGTAACATAAGTACGAGCCAATAGGAGCGAGCACACGAAGTGGGCTCGCGGCAGAACATCAACAATGCGCAGCAACGCGCAGCTATAGTACAGATGGGCACGAGACAACAACGAGTCAATAACAGAAATGGAGACGAGGCAACGATGAGTCAGCGAAGGGAATACAGAACCGTACGTACAGGAACTGAACGTGGACCCGTTGCGGGGTACACGCCTAAGAGAGGCGATGGGGTTACGCCCATCAGGAAAGCGGTAAAGCCAAGGGAAGTCGGCTACCAAAGATAAAGGCCGGAAGGCCGGTGTTTGAGTATAACGCGCATTCCAATAAGGAATGCGACGACAGAGCACCCGATGACGACAAAAGTTGCGGGACCGAAGGCGCGTAGCCAGAGTTCGAGAGAAGAAACAGAAGGTGCGGGGTCGAGGCGTAACACAAGTAAGCTTGCCTGGTAGACCTTCCAATTCCTTCCATTGAGTGTGAGTGTTGGCACAGCTGAACTGCCCATTTCATATCTCCAGATTCTGCCACTAGGCGGGGCTCATAACCTGATAAAATCTGTAGGAATCTGTAGGACACTTAGTAGTCACTAAGTAGAAACTACAGTACTATGAAAAATGTAAGTGCACACTATGCACTTATGTAATCTGGTGGCTATGCTACAGCACACTGGTTGTTTACTCCAACACCAGTCCCATGATATTTGCAAAACCATCTGACAGTGCCTTTGTCCACATGATAGGCCATATCTCCAGAATGGCTGAGGTAGCAGCAGTGTAAGATGCACCAGTAGAAAGCCCTCAGTAAGTAGTACACATCCTCCACTGTCTCCTCTCATTTTTTATAGTGTTTCACTCAGTGGTAGGATTTAGGGTCTGGGTACTAGTGGGTACTGTTTTTTAGTATTCTGCTTGTATCTTATCAAAGAATAAAGGTCTTACTGATGTAAGCATACTCCCATGATCCTCTTGACAGGGGCTGTAACTTTGGTTTTCAGCATGGCTGTGTAACACCTTCCATATTTGATTACCCAAAAGTGTAGTAAACTTCGCATTTTTGACTACCAAGTGTAGTGTTTATTAGTGTTTGATTAGTGAAAGGTTGTGTAGACTTTTGATTACCAAAAGTGTAGTAAAGTCCACTTTTTTGACTACCAAATATTTGTAGGTGACTAGGAAATGTACAGTAGTATTGATTAGCAAAAAAGTGTAGTAACTACTAGCTTTGTTGTGTAGTGAGCACAGCCACTAATGCCTTGAAATTTTTTGAAGTCCAAAAAATACCCCAAAATGCAATATTGTGGACACCAAAACTCACACCTTTTGTGTAAGCAGCCAAAGTTGACCAAACAAAGGCCTTTTCCTACAATGGGGGAGTGTATTGTGTTAGTCCATGCACTACAGATTTCATTAGTGAAAAGGGTAATACTATTAGGCGTAGTAGCATTAGTATTAGCCAAAAAGCATAGTACTATTAGCAAAATGTGTAGTAAGTAGTGCTAGTAGCAAAGTGTAGTAGTAGTATTAGCAAAAAAGCATAGTAAGATTAGGAAAAAAGTGTACTAAGTGTGTTTACTCTAATACTACTATGGATTTAGAGTGTAGTGGTAGTCAGTAGTGCTTGTTTAGTAAAGTGTAGTAGTAATTATGGATTTGCAATACAAAATAACTTTCCTATCTTTTGGTTGCTGGGTGATTGGACAGCATGTTAAGTAAGACCTTGAGAAGTTGGACTACTAACTAGTAAAGTAAGTTGACAGGTGAGAACTGGGTAGTGCCATGTAGCCTAGCTTGATATGGAGTGTAGTGGACATACATCAGCAAAACCCTGGGTTTGGTACAGAGGCACAGACCCACAGATGGTGTCATGACCATGCCTCACCGATGCTTTTCCCATGCCCCTGCACCTCCTCCGATACCTCTGCCCACCACTCCGACACCCTCCAACCCATTTCCACCCAAGTCCGATGCTTACTAAGCCCATGGATCTCTCTGCCACAGCACATGAACATTCTCCACTGTTGGCCCCTGTCAGGACTTGCACATGACTACTCTCAGTCTATATTGGGTCGACCCCCTGTGGGTCATGTGATCATCTGGTTGTCATAGGGGGCATTAACCTTTTGGGATCACTGGGCCAGGAAGGCACACTTTGTCCTCTGCACCACATGGCACTTCAAAGGGTTGAGCAGCTTTTTAGGGTTTTGGTCTGGCTTCTGATTGGCTGTGGTGAGTGCTCCATTGTAGCCTTGTCCACTCATAGATATACTCCTTGTCCTGTCCCTATCCTCCACTGTTCATACTTACATTCCACCTGAAGTTTTCTGACACTTCTGTTCCTTGAAGTTTTATCTACCTCCATACAGTGAGTGAAAAAACGTGTGCAATGTTTGGCTGTTTTGTACTAAGTCCGGTGTAGCGCCATGAGGCGTGGGAATCCTGCTTAGCCTTGGTGAGGTGGGTGGTAGTACTCGCTCTTGGCTACAAAATGGTCCCAGGGTCACGTGATTTGGTGCAGTAGTCATTGAGATATGTCCATTATAAAACAGCTACACCATTGCACACGTTTATTCACTTTTGAAAAGTGAGGGGTATTTGGGGAATATCAGTACTTGGTATAGCCTCCTTTTGCTTTAATCACTGCCTCCACCCTCCTAGGCATGCTTTCAATCAACTTCTGACACTCTTCAGCTGGTATATTGTTCCACTCCACCTGAGTCCTCTCCCACAACTCCAGTATTCCCTTGGGAGGATGCTCATACTCTGCAAGCCTCCTCTTGAGGTAACCCCAGGCATGTTCTATGGGGTTGAGGTCAGGGGACTGTGCAGGCCATACCATAGTCCTAAAATCCTGCTCCTCTAGCCACTCCTTGACCTGTTTGCAGGTGTGCTTGGGGTCATTGTCCTGCTGGAAGATGATGTCAGGAGGATGGAGACCATAATACTCAAGGGAATCTTGTAGTTCATCCTTCAAAATTTGGAGGTAGAGGTCTCCATCCATCCTACCATCAATCTTGGTGCCATACCCAACACCCTCCCAGGTCATACAGCCCCACATCATGAGAGACCCTCCTCCAAACTTCAGTGTCCCCTCTACTAGCCTATCATTCAGCTTCTCCCCTGGCTTTTTCCATGCCCATTTGCGCCCATCTGACCCCAGGCGATTAATTTTAGTCTCATCAGACCATACCACCCTCTTCCAGTCCTCCAAAGTCCAATCTTTATGGGCATAGGCAAAGTCCAACCTTGCCTTGCGATGCTTGGCAGAGAGGATAGGTCGTTTTCGCTTTACCACAGCCTTCATACCAGTCTTCTTCAGGTGCTGGTGAACAGTATTTGGGTGGAGGGGCTGGTTGATGACATTGGTGAGAGTTTTGGTCACCTGCACAGCATTGTCTGCCTTCTGAGTTGAGATGAGGTGGATGGCATGGCGGACATTAGCAGGGGAAAGCTTGGATGGACGACCTCCAGTGGACTTCTGCAGGCTGGAACGCTCCTTGGAATGAAGTCTAGAGATGGTAGAGCGATGTAGGCCAGTACTGGAGGCAATAGAGGAAGGAGAATGACCAGAATCAAGCATAGTGAGGATAGTATTCCTTTGGGTGGAGGAGATGGATCTCATGGTGGTAAAGGTTGGAAATAAAGAAGCATGTGAACTTGTTCAAACTCAGACACAATGTTTATATGTGTATCTTTGTTTGTAGGACCAAACAACCACAATTATCTCTTCATTTGACTCAGATTTTACTTCCAGCCCAAAAGTGAATAAACGTGTGCAATGGTGTAGCTGTTTTATAATGGACATATCTCAATGACTACTGCACCAAATCACATGACCCTGGGACCATTTTGTAGCCAAGAGCGAGTACTACCACCCACCTCACCAAGGCTAAGCATGATTCCCACGCCTCATGGCGCTACACTGGACTTAGTACAAAACAGCCAAACATTGCACACGTTTTTTCACTCACTGTATGTTAATTCTGACATCCTGCTACTGTACCACCCCAGTGCTGCCATAGCATATAAATACTTGTACAGTACACCATTGTTTCCTTAGTACAAATATCAACATAAGTTCCCCACTCCAAGTTCTCATCTTCTGTCTCTAAGCCCTTCCAATCATCTGGTACTTTGCCCACCTCTGAAATACAAGGGCTGAGCTTGTACAAGGGGGCAGCACACGAGCTGAACCCAAAGCCCCCCTCCAACCCTCTGCTCTGCTAGTTGGAGACCAACTGGCCCCTTTCCACCCAACTCCACTCTGCTCTGCCAGTTGGAGTTCTGTCAGAACCCTTTGGAGGCCCACAACTCACCTCCTGCCTTTTGGACTACTGTCGGAGTTTCAATCTCTGACATCGGTCAATTTTGTAGTACCCTTTTGGGACATTAGCCCCTGATTAGACTTGGGATGGTACTGAACTTGACAGATGGTACAGATTTTCCACAGACCAAGTACAGACCCCTACAGACCCTCAGACTCTACAGACCCTACAGACCCACAGACACCACAGATGTAAACTTTGATTTGCCCATATCTCATCCAAAAATAGACATTGATGAGATAATCATACTGACATCATAACTGTACAGCCACTTTTTTATTTTTGCAAACTGGGACTCCATGAGAACTTTGCAAATATCTCACCCAAAAAAGGAGATATTACTAAGGTAAAAATATTCCCATGGTCCTGTGATCATAGGCTACAACTTTTGTTATGGCATTGTGGCTGTACAATTACTCTGTATGGTAGAATTCTAGACTGGGCTGTGGTAGCTACTAGCAGCAGTCAACTTCAAAGTCTGCATGTGACATGTGGGCAGAGTTTGAATCTGAGTTTAAAATTTGTAGAGGTGCACCACACAACCCACACAGCTGGCTTTGAAAGTTGCTGAGGTAAGCAGAAAAAGATATATAAACCCAGCTCACTCTGACACTGCATCTCTTTCCACTACCACCACCATCCCTCCTCTTCATTGTTGTCTTTGTCATTGTCCCTCCCTCACCTTATGCTCATCCACCCTCCTTTGCTACCAGTCTACCACCATCCTTATGGTGAGTAGCCTCTCCCTGTACTGTTATGGCCTTAGACCTCAAAGTTGCAGGCTCACAACAACAAGAAAGCTAGACTAGCTGGGGTGAGAAAAGAGGGGAGGGGAAGACTTTAGAGGCTGGTTGCTAGGCAGAAACCCAAGTGAACTAGCTTGGGGCTAGCTGGGCCATTGGCAGCCTTTATATACATAAATACAGAGGGACACATGAGGCATGATGTCACTATGACATCATGATCCAGGCCAGCCTATGACATCATGATGACATCACCATGACATCACTGTGACATCATGGTCTAGGCCAGCCTAGACCAAGGCCACATGGCAAGGGTCCAGAGAGGTCCATAGATATGGGAAGATAAGATAAGGAGATTAGATAGGGGAGATAAGGAGATTAGATGACAATGGAAAGATTAGATAAGAAGGGGAAGACAAGAGAGAGAAGAGAAATGTACATATCATAATATGTACCTTGACATGTAATTTAGGTAGTTTTATGATAATATAATTTGATTATTGGTCAACTACAACATGTGTGAGTGGTTAGAATCCATAGTACTGAAACAATCTGGGGTAGGTCTGTACAGATATGGATATGTGTACAGACCTGTATAGAGGGGGGGGTTTTGCTGATGTACCATGTAGTCTAGTTTGCTATGGAGTTTAGGGTCTGTACAGGCCTGTACAGTGGCAAGATTGGCCTAGTACTATGGAGTTGTAGTGTACAGGACTGTACAGGACTGTGGTAGTGCTGTACAGAGGGGGACCTACCTGTAGTGCTGTGGGTGCTGTAGTGGGCTGTCAGAATCTGTACAGTGCTGTACAGTGACTGAGGGTTTTGCTGATGGCCCTATGTATTTGGCCTGTATCTCCTCTATTTCCCCACCAAATCTTCCACCTTTTTCAGACCTTTGTATACTTCTTGCTACCTACATCAGCAAAACCACTCCCCTCTATACAGGTCTGTACAGACCACAGACCTACAGACAGGTCCCCCCCTGTACAGACCTACCCCAGATTGTTTCAGTACTACAGATTCTCACCACTCACATATGTTGTAGTTGACCAATAATTGAATCATATTATCATAAGCTACCTAAATTACATGTCAAGGTACAAGGATATACATATCTATCTATACTAAGTGGTCACTTATTACTATTAGTAGGGAGAGGGTACCCACCATAAGGGTGGTGGTAGCAAAGGAGGGTGGTGAGGGAGGGACAATGACAAAGATGATGGTGAGGGAGAGGGATGGTGGTGGTAGTGGAAAGAGATGCAGTGTGGGAGTGAGCTGAGTTTAAATATCCTTTTCTGCTTACCTCAGCAACTTTCAAAGCCAGCTATGTGGGTTGTGTGGTGCACCTCTACAAATTTCAAACTCAGATTCAAACTCCGCCAAAAATGAAAGTTGTAGCCTATGATCACAGGACCATGGGAATATTTTTACCTTAGTAATATCTCCTTTTTTGGGTGAGATATTCACAAAGTTCTTGTGGAGTCCCAGTTTGCAAAAATAAAAAAGTGGCTGTACAGTTATGATGTCATAACAAAAGTTGTAGTGTATGATGTCATGATCATGTCAGTATGATTATCTCATCAATATGTCTATTTTTGGATGAGATATGGGCAAATCAATGTTTAGATCTGTGGTGTCTGTGGGTCTGTAGGGTCTGTAGAGTCTGTAGGGGTCTGTACTGTCAGATAGTTACTCTACAGGTCATCAATAAATGTAAAGCTAAATATAAAAGAGTGACTTACTCCTCAGTAACACCAAGCTACTGAGGAGACTAGAGGAAAATTTACTCTACTGTAGTCCACTTTTCTGCTTATGTAAGCGACTAACCTTCGCACCTAAGGAATGTACTACCTAGGGGGCAGTTTATATTCCAACATGTACTTGGTCTGTGGAAAATCTGTACCATCTGTGGGTCTGTGCCTCTGTACCAAACCCAGGGTTTTGCTGATGTATTGGACAGTACCAAAGACAGGATGCACACAGTCACTGTTCCAGAGTTATTCCATCTTTCATGCCAACTGAAGGTAGATAGATTTGTACCCTGTATCTTATTCAATTCTGCACCATATTTTTCACTTCTTGGCATGTATATACTACCCAATGATAGCTCTCTGATGATAGTACTTGCATCTCAATGCTCCCAGCTGTTCAGGAGATATCCTACTTTCTGTGTGTAGTGGTTATTCGTACATATCACTACAGGCTTAGGTGCTTCCGGAGTCCTTGTGTGGCTGTTTCCGATAGCTGACAACTGAAATTTGGTTTTCCACATACCTTTGAAAATGGCTGTAAAGTGATGGTGGTGTTTAAGGTGCTGATGAATGCTGGTACTCAAAGAAGTCTGATGCTATCTATGCTTATTTGACTATCCGTGCCTAAAGTACACAAAGTACAGGAAAGTCATTGATCGATTTACTGATGCTTTGTATCTCGTTGTTAGTCAATCTCGGTGATGAACCATAGAGGTCTATGGTTGTAACGCGAGCTACTTGGCGAGCTTCCGAGGAGCTGAAGACTTCACACAAGACCGGAGAGACGAGATTACAGATTTGCTCTTACGCAATGTTGGGTGACAGTTAGCGTGTCCCAGTCTCCGAAACGAAGTGGCTGCGGTTTGTCTCAGGACCGGAAGAAATCAAGTTCATGAAGGTGGTCCATAAATTGTTTCCACTGAGACGAACGTCATTCTGCAGGAAAGCTTGATCCGCAGTACGAGCAAGTCTTAGAGCTTCATCCGTGTCACGCCGAGAAGCTATGGAGCTAGGTGGCGGCTTCTCATCTTCATCAAGAGCCCACGCCCAACCCCAGCTTCCGTTAGAAGGATCCAGAGTGGACGCTTTCACCTTATCCTTTCCATCGCGAGGTTCTCGAAGGTGTAGGATAACCTTAGAAAATTCTTTCTTCGCAAGGTCCGTGTTACGCCTCCGCAACTTCTCTGTGGCAGCCATGTCCTTTCGGAATCGATTGTCAAATAGAGCTCTCCCATCCATATAACGCCGCAGGGTTCGCTCCGACAGGACTCCGATCATGCTGGAAGGGACCGAGAAAGCATCCAGTTGCTCTTTCGGTTCAAGGGGCCTGATCTCTCCTCGCGTCGAAACACGTTCACGTATTATCCCCTCCTTCCAGGACTGTCCCTGTCATCATGGTTGAGCATACCTGCTACTGATCCCATGTGACAATGCTACATACCGCTTGATTACAGTACACACTCGCCTCACCTGCGTAATGAACCCCAGGTTGTGACGCTTGGGAGGTACTGCGGGTCTCAGGGAGAGACACACGTTTCCCAGATTTCAGTTTCCCGACCGAAGTCGATAAACCTGATGGTGATGCTTGCGAAGACTTCACACGGAAGAACCCGACACGGGAGGGCCGCATACCCGAAGGTCGCATCGGGGACCTCGTAGGATCTGGAGAAGGGGACGCGCCATCGTTGGCAGACATTGCATTGAGAAATTGCAAGTTTGATGCATCCTCGACTCGCTCTTCATATTCCGAAGTAAGTAACCCGGGTTGTGATGTTGATAGAACCGAGTCCGGTGAAGAGGGCTGAATGGAGGTAGTCATGCCAGTGACGTGTTTGATGAAGTTAGCGATGGCACGATAACAGAATTTTCCTGGAGTGGTAAAGCCAAAGTAGACAGGTAGGACGTGCGGAGCATCTATGGGCAAAGTGAATATGGAATATAAGCGCTGGCATTTGTAAGCGTACCATCATAGACTTGTAAGTGAACTGGCGTAGGCTGGTGCCTGCTTTCTATGCCGACTAATGGTGGGTATATCTTACGGGCTGCATCATTCACTGGAAATTGTGAAGGCTCAACAGCCTTGTGAGCGCTATTCACGGGTATTGACATCAGTACACAATCATTGATTGGGAAATCAACCCACCAATAAATTATTTCATCCCTCAGTACCTCCTTGTCACCCGCAATCACTATTAAAGGAGGCAACCCGCCCAAGTATGAGAGAGCGGGGCTGACAAGGGGGTGTTCTAGTAGGCTGTTCGGGGTATAGAGATGGATTTGGGAATCTATTGTCAAAATCTCGCCCGATTTGGTATGAAGACGTATAGTCTGACTTCCCCCCTCGTCTACGGAAGGTAGTGGAGCGGTAGTCCCGACGTCGACGGGCATTCCTGAAGGTTTATCCTCGTCGTGCTCATCAAGGCTAGCTATTGACTCTGTCATTGAACGACGCGAAGAATCCACTGGAGACACGCAATCCTCTGCTTTACCACCATCGGCGTTGAGAAGGATCAACTGACGAATCCTCTTGCGAAGCTTGCTACGGGCTATACGGGTAACTTCATCCGACGGTGGAGGCCAAAGAGGGCTAGGCTTCTGCAGGGAGAGACCATATGGAGGAATGATGTCCTGTAGAGCTCCGTTTGTTTTTGACCTAGGAACTGCCGGAAAGGAACATACCGTGTCAGTGTTCGTGTGAACACTGGGAAACGAGTGCGTGAAATCACACCAAGGGGAGATCAGGACTCCACCGGCAGGCATCGGGAGCTTGGTGTCGCGCAAGACCTGCAAAAGAGCTAGGATCAAGTTTCCACCGGCAGAATCTCCCATGACCACAATGTGAGCGGGGTTGACTGGTTGGTGGGCGGCTCCAGGTGGAGGTCTAATCAGGTACAGAACTGCGGAGCCCAGTGAGCCCCAAAGATACCTAGTTCATTGATGTACTCACACGCTGCGAGGATATCTTGGAGTGCGCATGGGAAGGGATACTGGGGAGCTAGGCGGTAATTAACAGCTATCGCCCAAGTGTAAATGACCATGTCATGTGTGCATCTCAAGCAAACCGCCTACCAAGTACGCGTCCGTTGATTTTTCTAGCATGACGCTGTATGCTATACCTGATAAACGTGCCGGATCAGCATGACATAGGGTGCCAACTGACAAAGAAACCTCCACCTCTCTTGGTCGACACTCCCGAAAAAGTAACCCCCTGACATGGCACTCAGTATGCGTCGATAGCAAAGTCAATTCACGTACCGCCATGGGCGTAAAGAATGCATCGAAGCTCGTCCATGTCACTGTGGTAGGTGCTGTTCGCTTCTGGACTTGAGGTCTGCGGACTGGCAGTGGCGTCATTGGTAGGTGGTGCTGACGGACATGTTGTTCCATCTTTCTTTGACTGAGCGCGGCGCTTCTTGTCTTGCTGCCAATCCTTCTTCGTAGTTATCCACTCAGCATCGATCCTGTTGATGGTTCACGTGAGGGGGATGCTATACTATACTGAATGCTTGCCGTACCCAGCGATTCCGCGAACTTGCCACCACTTGGTGCCTCCGACTATACGCTTTGCGTGATCTTCTCCACCAAGTGCTTCAATGAGGTACGCCGCAGCCTCGTCGCAGCAGGATATCGGGATAAGAAGCCGCACAACGCGAACTGAAGGAGGAGAGGGCGTGCGGTTATTAGCGAATGCCTGTAGCTGTTCTACAGAATGGCTGTGCTCAAGATGAATCACCGAACACTATGATCGTCGGACATCGTTAAAGAAGCTTACTACGTAGAAAGCTCGAGAAATCTCTGAGGTTACTAGTCATATCTGCTATCTTCCCAAGATGCATGGGACGAACAAACCTTGACTATATTGAAGGCCTCGTCATACAGCAATTCGTCCTGCATCAGCTGTGTGAGAACCTTTCCATTCTTCTTCGTTAGTCGATCAAAGTAGTGGCGGACGAGCGTTCCAAGAACGATAGGTCCCAGTCGGAAGCCAGCATGGCGTGTGAGAGGGTTGGACATGTCACAAAGCGAGGTCTGATGAAACGGTACAGAAAACGGGGAATGTTGCAACTGCACTCTGATACACGAAGCTTGAAGCTAGTAGGCGCGTGAAGTGGTGGAATGCTGTACACCACACGGAAAGAGTATGCAAGCTGGTGACCAAGCTCTAACGTGAGAGAAGTGTCAGCGCTTTATACGCAGACAGCATGGCAATCCGGAACAGAAATATTCTAACAAGGGCACAGCGTCGCACGCAGTCAAAAAAAATGCGTTGTTTGCATTGTTCGCATTGTTCGCTGTGGGTCGTGGAACATATTACACCACGTGACCGGCGTTTGGGATGAGACGGCTTACGTACACAGCCAAAGTGCCTTCCGGCTCGGGATTCGTCTGGTATCAACCATTTCTAGAACCTGATAGGATTCAAAATGCCATTGGTGACCTGAGTCAGAGCCTCAGCCACACCGGACCTCTCGAAATCCGTGTAGTGTGGAATGTTGCTAGAACACCCTCTTCTTCAAGGCGTATGCATGCTGCCCAGTGCCAACGGACACGAGCCCCTGAATTCCTTCGACAACAGCAGTTGTGCGCGCCTGTGGTAGGGAGGACATGGAAGCGGAAAATGGCCTCGTGTCGTTACTCGTCCTGGATATTTAAGTCCAGATACATTACCCACCAAAACCAACCCAAATTGTCTAGTACTCAATTCGTATGTCGCCTCCCACAGACCTTACAGGGCAGTTACGCCTGGTAGGTGGGTATGCGATCGCACACGGGGGTAACAGTGACATCTGGAAAGGCGAGTGGAAGGACCAGAGTAACTCCCCGTTCCAAGTTGTAAAGTTCCTTCACACACCGTGGTCGGTAGCTGGATTTTCTAACATGGTCCTACTAGGTCGCTGTCAAAGTCATCAAGTCCCACCTCTTGCCTGATAAAGCGGCAGAGGCCAACTATGTATGTCGCAACTTGATCAGCATCCTGTACCCTTCAAAAATGTCCTGACGATGTCTAGAAACTACAGAGAGAAGCCCGAGTGTGGGCAGCCTTGTCAAATTCCAATGTCGTCCCCTTGCTAGGGATGGCATTCGACCTGTCAAAGTATGGTGGACCCTCCCTTGTGTCGCCTTGGTACCCCAACGGCAATCTAAAACAATACATGCTCCAACATCACGCCCATCTTTCTTTCAGACAAAGACTCGAAATGGTAAGCTTCAGTTGCCACTCTGCGCGATTTCTCTAGCGTCTCGACATATGGCAATATATTGCAGCTTTACCAACTCGCGAGTGGCCTCCAGTACTTGCATACCGCCAACGTGGTACATGGGGACCTTAAACCGGCAAGTACTTCAGCATCTGCACCGTATCCTCAGGTCATCCTTATTGTAATTTCACCTCAGGGAAACGTTTTGATAGGGGACAGTGGCAAAGTCGTCATTACAGACTTTGGTTTATCACGCATACTCGAAGTCGCAGGCTTCACGACGAACAACATTCACGGCACAGTCCGATACTTCGCTCCTGAACTGTGCATTATCGAGTCTGACCGGCCCTCCCGAAAGACAAGGGAAGCAGACGTCTGGGCCCTTGCAGTCACTGCCACGGAGGTAAGAACAGTGCTGCAAGTGGTCAATATCACATATTGACCAGCAGAAAGATGTTCTCGCTGAGGACACCATACGAAGGGGAGACAGATGCTGCCGTACTGCTGTATGTCTCAAGGAACAACGGACATTTGAAGAGGGAGCATTATAGCGAGATCACCGATGACGATCTATGGTCCTTACTCGAGAGGTGCTGGAGGTACGAACCTCAGAGGCGACCACCCATTGACGGCATCAATGAATTTTTAAGGATAAAGAGGGACGTATATGACACGAGGCAACGTAGACAGGTAGGACATGGAGGACTGTCGTAAAGTTTGGTGATACTACAGCTTTGATTTAATACCAGTGACATATCCTTCTTCCTCGAGTACAGTTCTTGCGATATGGCCCATGACTGGGAACAAACGCGTATGAATAGATGCTTTTTCAGAGCTGGCTTGGCGGAGTGCAAAGCGCGCAGCAATTCCCTGTGAGATGACAGCGGACTGCAAACACATCAGAATGGAAGGACGTTAAGCCAGGAATCTACCCTACCCGGAAAAGCATCCAACTACGGACGAACCTCATCTCCTTGATGGGATAGGCCTGGTTGGTCAAGTGGCAATACTCCCGTTCTAATTCTTCTAACGAAATGGGGACACCGTCGGCTGCATTTTTAAAAGATGTAAGAAAGCTGTGCTGCCCATTGACCAGATCTGCCGGTACGTTTTTACTGTCAATCGACCAAGGCTGAGTAAAATTGGCCAAATCCGCAAGCTACTTAGTTGCTTTGGTCAGCTTAGACAGACGGCGAATAGCAGCATTCCCCACCGGACTCCCAAGAGTACACAATTCCCAATCCAGAATACCAATAACTCTATTTTCTGTTGGGTGGAATATCACGTTGTCCAGTTTATAGTCACCGTGGACGATGCGTAGGCCAATCTTTTTCTCGTCCGGTAGATTACTCTTGTACCAGGCGACTAGCTCAGCATAGTGGGGTATATGTCCTGTTGGGTTTCCGGTCTCAACGTCAACGGCCTGCGCCTGCGCCTCGGAAACACGCGTAAGGGACTTGATCTGCCGGGGAAAGTAGTCCGTGGATGGAGCGAAGCTGCCGAGGCCAATGTCGAAGGGATTGACTGAAGCCAAGGCTGCAAGTGCGCGAACCGCCGATATCCAACTGGAAAAATCCCCCTCATATCAGGATACACATGAGCAGCCGTATTATTCATGCTCACCATTCCCGACGGACCTGTGGGGAAACCTCTGGCATCTTCGGATCTGTAAATATCCTGCCGTCCAGGTACTCCATGATATAGAAGGGTGTTCCAATGACGTCGCTGCCCACGCATAACGCGAAAGGAATGGGAACGGGAACGGTACGATCCGGCGAGGTGGTCGACTTGGTATTGTATTCGTGCAGAGCGCTCAGCACCCTGAATTCCCGTTCGACCTGATGCGCAGTCGAGGAAAGAAGCTGCCCGGCTGGTTTCTTACGGAGTACAAACCGCTTCTGGCTATAGGGGTAGTTTAGATATACGGCGCTCGCATGCGAAGGGACTCGTTACTTTGCATCCGTCAAGAAGTACGTCGGGTTGGACTACGGAATGGTTGGCCGTGTATAAAGGGGTGGTCAAACTAGCGCACCTGTCCGAACTTGGTACGGAGGACGATCAAGCTGAGGAGACATCATAGTACGTTAGAGGAGGGTCACTCACTTTGAACTGTTTCACGGCCACTGGTGGCGTAACAGCGGGAACGTGTGTCTTCAAGTATGCGTTGAGCTTGTCGACATCAAAAACTGCTCGTATTGATCCATACTCTCCACCAATGCGCTTAGAGGTGCCCCCGGACATGTGTAACACTTGATGAGAGACGGGCGACTACTGCAGTACTAGACCAGTGTGCAGCATTACGATGCATGCCCCGTGACTATGTGTAATATTCCATTGCATCTGGAGAACACAACACTCGTTGGAACTACATTTCCAGCTAATCATCATGCAAGTCAGCTTCTACGCAGTGACTGTGCATCAGCCCACCGCCGGAATGCAAACGTGGCCTGCCAGCAAATAATGCACCCGGAAGTTTCCAGTAACACATCAGATTTTGAGAGATTTAGGATAGCTTTTAATGTGAAACTAAACGGAAAGACTGCACATAAAATTTAGTTTCACATTTGGGAGGTGACCATATTTCAAATCTAGACGAACCTCAAAATGTGTGTAGAAACTTCAAGTATAAGCACGTGTACAGTTGCGACCAAAATGTTAAGTTTTGGTAGTTATCTCAATTTGGGAGGAAACTTCAAGTTTCGGGTTCACATATCAGTATCCGCAATATTTCACATATGGTCGGTGTTAATACGGTGGCCTAAACTTAGCATATTGGCACACAATAAAATGCGCTCCCATTTTTGAAGTTGAAACTGTCATCTAAATGAGTAACGAAACTTCAAATACTGTGTGCATCTTAAACTCGTCGCCCATTCATCGCACGACTGTCGCCCGCTCTTCGCCCGCTTGGACTCTGCTCATCGCCCATAAACCAAGGGTCCACCCAAAACCGCCCCTTTTCTATTTTGTGTGATAACAACTCAGCACTGTTCAAAACTGATATATTTTCGGTTCTCGCCGAAACGTAGCTAGATGTAAGCAAAGGCACATTCAGTCCTGCCCACCAGTGTCAGTAGCTGAGCCGCAACAATTAGTGTTGAATTGACACTCACCCGGCAGAGTGAAAGTATTATGACTTCGTCATCTGAAATTGCCCACCGCGCAAAGTGGCTGAAAACCCAAGGTAGCTTAACGGGCTCCAGCTGGTTTGCCAACGAAGCTGAATATAGCTTGGCTGGGAAGTGAGCGTAACCAGCATATATGTCATGTCCTCCTGGGGGAAGCAGAAGTTGTCGTCGCACTGCAAAAGTTATAACCTCATTGGATCCATAGATATATTCGATGGTGCCGGGGACCGGCGATCGTGCACGATTACCATCGGGATAGAAGAAGATGAGGGAGTTACCGAGATGAGAAGATGATCTGCTGTAGACGACCCCCGCATGTTTGATGCGTGCATATTGAACCGCAACTTGCTCCCGAATGAGCTTGGATAGATCACAAGGAACGGGGGACGGCTTCGAGTCAAGTACATGAGTCTCCTCACATGGGAGACAGTCGCCCGGAGCTCGCTTGTTCACATAAGCTTGGTCGAGGAGCAACTTGCATTCATAGACGGCAGGTGGGCACTCGGGCCGCGAGAGCCAACCTCGAAGTTTGGCAGCTTTCAAAAATGACTCGAGCATCGTTGTTTCCAGTACTCCTGTTTGGAGTATCAGCATGATATTCATTATATTTCGTAGTATTCCTCACCTGACTTGTGATTCGTTGGAATCCGCTGGAGAATGCCAATCAAGCGTTCGAACGGGAAGGTCCACCAGGAGTGTACTGGACCGAACAGGTGAAGGTAGTCATAGATATGAAAAGCAGCATGGTGATTGGGACGAACGTTGCAGGTTGGGTAGAGAGCCTTTAGTTTTCCAACGTAGCTAGCGATGTGAGTGCGATAAGCTTTGGCTCGGCTCACACTCATCGTTCGGGCGCAAGCCAGATACACTGCACAGATGAGATCCATGGTGTGATCGAGGCTTTCCTTGAGCCTCAGCTCATGGTCAGTTCGAGGATCATCGGTACTCCAGAGGCTAATCAACGCAAGGGGGATATAAATGGTAATTAGAGTGCGCCACTCATCCGCTTTGACGGTGCCTGCAGTTGTGTCCCCGAAGTTCGCAGGTACGGACGCCAGCCAAGAAGGTGTCTTCGCGTCACGAATGACATGTCGAATACGGGAAAGGACGTCTTGATCTTGGTGGTGGTAATCCTTCTGTTGAGGTCCACACAGAGGCATCCCAAGCCGCTGCGGAGATTCAGACCTGAGTGTCTTTGAGAGGTAGTAATACAAGCGACTCACCCACTGGACAAGTGCCTTCGCGTAGTCGACTTTTAGCTTCTTCCCCTCCTTCCGAGGACTGCAACCTAGACTATCACAAACGAACCGCAGGGAATGAACATTCTTGTGCAGTAACGACTCGCGCAGGTTATCCATGAAGGACGCAATGACGCCTTGATTGTTGGGTGATGGCACTTGCTCAACAAGGAGCGTGTGAATGGCCGATACCTGTGTGATCTCCTTTCGAGTCATAGAAAGTTCTTCAGCAGTTGCTAGCTCAATTTGCTTGAAGTCATAGTGATATGCAGGCGTCCGGGAGTGTGCGGCGTTAACGTTCTCATTCGTCAGCTTGAGTAAGCTACGCACGTGGTGCTGGACCAGACCTTCAAGTATGCAGTGCATCGAGTCGATTACAAGTTGATGACAGGGATCCCAGTACGGCAGTCGCCATAGCTCTGAGTACCGCACGCCGTATTGCTTGAATATTCTTTCCTGTTCAGAAGAGGAGGTTGCATCCCGCCATTTTTCTGCATACTGGCGAAGTTCGTCCTTGCTACGCGGCACCCAGGCCTCGAAGTCAGTCCGGTCATAATTCATCTTGTGATAGCAGCTACAAACAGAACAAAAAAAATGGCTGCTGACTCCAGCGAGTGCAGCAAGGTGACGAGCAGCAGGCATATCGCAAACAGCAAGAGCAATGGCACTGCGCGCAATACGACCATGGGGGTAGTTTGCCGTCCGAGAATAACGAATGCCTTGATTCCACGAAACGACCATATCGTTCACCAGTGGGCGGATGTAGTGGTTCAGATTTTCCAAGGATGGCTGTTTAGGGCCAGGGATGATACCGGCAAGGAACATGTTCTCGGGCTTGTAGCAAATTTCCAGAGGGAGATTGAGACATGCCATTGATATTATTCCCGACGACGTACTCGCACCTCGTATCTTCATCCCTTCTGGGTTGAAGAAATCGACATGAAGGGAAAACGCATATCGTCCTTCATCTCCACGGTCAACAAAGAGCTTTGAGTCCGGGCCACGGAACTCGCGCAGAAAGTCAGCCTCAAAGGCATTCTTGACGAGAGGAGGACGTGACGACAACGAGGCAAGAAGATTATCACATGCTGAGTCCATCATAGACTCGATATCGCGGCGGGAAAGGAGACTTGCCAGGTAGTCTGTAAAATCATGGTAGACGAACGTTCTCCTTGGGTGGGGTTCTCCGTCAGCATCAAAGTCGACTAATGGTTCTCCACACCGGGTCTCCGGCTTAGGAAAATGTTTGCAGTGAGTAGGGTAGATAGCTTTGTTGGAGCCGGATGAATGCGTAGGCGGGTAAGTGCAGTGACAGCTGCAAACAGCATACACCACCGTTTTTGCCGTAAGGTTGAACTTCGAAAGGGCGCCTCCAATGGTCGACGGAATTTGCTTAATTACATTTTCATGTACCTGACTCAACGTCCCGTCGGGTTTTTGAAATGCAAGGAATAGCAGGAGGGAGAGACCGCCCATGATAAAGTTGGCCATTGATGTTCCAGCTCCAAAAATGACGCTGCAAACTACGCCCAGTAGTAACTGCAACTTGGGCAGTGATGTCCATGCGCTCGATCGGAGGCTGGTAATGATTCTCTGTACAACGGGTCAGCAACGATCCTGGAGATGTGAACTCATCGCACCTGTATCAATGTCGACAGGCCCCTGGAAGGAGCCATCCTTCACTGTAAAAACGTGACGCTCGACTCCGTCCAGCATTGTGGACAACCGTTGCTTCCGTGCTATCACGATATCGGCTCTCCGAGTGATCTTTTCGATCGACTGCCGCAAAACAACAAGCTCGTGTCGAATATCCCAGTGGTTACTCTCAGAGGGATCAAGGAGAAGGCGACTACAGCGTTGGATGCGTGATTCGATGTTATCAAGAACCCGAAGTGCTTGGGCAGTCCGACGGTCCGACGATTTCTTAGGGTCGGGCGAACTGTGACCATCAACAGCTGATACAGGACATGCAGAAGGTGATGGAAGTGACAGAGACTGGTTACAATGGGAGGGGGTGGAAGTAGCAAGCGCCAGGCGGTTAAGGCTGCTAGTGATATCAGTCACGGGGAGTAAACTGGGTGGTCTTGCAACCACATCACTGCTAGGCCCAGTTTCCTGGAATTCGGCCCGCGAGTTCCAAAGTTTGCTGGGAACCGATGTGGGATTAGGCCCCTCGTCAGTTAGGGTCAGAGCGAAGAGGTGCCCAGTAATCGAATCGAGGCTGTTGTGTTCGGGTAGGACGGGATCAGAGTCAGTGGAATTGCACTCATCCTTGATACGCTTGAGATGCATGGCGAGGAGGCGTGATTGGATGAGGATACCCTTCGGTTTTCCATCCTTATCGACTCCACCCTTCTCAGCACATTCGCCACAGAAACACCTTTTGAAAGACGGGTGGGAGGGAGGCATTGGCCTCTGCAATAACCCCGGGTGAGATAAAAAACATATCCGACAACTACAACGATTCCCAAATCCATGGTTAGCAGTTAGGTTTGAAGATATAAGTAAACATTTACCGTCATTCTAGACAAAGTAGCAGGGGGTTGCGGAACAAAGCCGTGATTAATATCCGAACCAGAGAGAACAATGCAGACTTACAAGGAATCCCATGTCACCGTCAATGTTACCATGGGACCTATGTGAGTGTTAGCGGTGATAAATGTGAGTGCCCACCGTTTGGTTGTTTAACGTCTCAATGGCGACGCTGCAGACTGCAGGCTCTGGATTACTTCATATTTGGATATTCGGCGGTTGCCAGCATGACACGTTTACAGGTAAATAATCTCCAACAGGTCATTCCTTTCTGCATAATGAGTCATGCCCCCAATTTCCTGCGGCGGCACAGGCTGATAGTTCCTTCCGTCAACCGCCTCCTCAATCTCTCGTGGACCTCCCTGAACCGCCCCCACCATCTGCTGTACCAAATTCTGCAAGATTTTTTGGTCTATCTCATAGTCGTGTGTGCCTTGTCGAGTTACCTTCTCATCTTCTGCTGTACTTCCCATCTCATCTTGACGAAGTAAGGGCGACGTACTCCTGGGAAATATGTTCCACCATTCGGAGACTACTCTATAGTTCATGCCCGGCGCCCCCAACTCTCCCTAGCAAATAGTTAGCGTTAGCGTATTTGATGATGACGACAATACATACTATGGTATGAAGACGACTTCCCACCAAAATACACAGAAGGCCAATGACAATGTGAGCGAAGTACGTGAAGAAGGACCCAGCGGGTCGCCGACACTCTGTATCCGCAGGTTGCGCTTTTTGTGAATCATACTGATGGGCCCAGACACTGACCACCGCCCTTTTCCGGCCCACAGCAGGAGAAGCACAGGCGATGGTGCATCGCCCGCCAATATCGCGCACCTGTTAACACATCAGTTTCCAACTTTCACACTGGAGTGTCACCCACTGACTCCGATAGTCTGTACTAGAGCTCCACGTGTATGTTGCAACGTAGCTAGAGGCCTGCCTGTTCGCCTGTCAAATACGAAGACAGATCCGTTACTACCACCACCAATCACGACCTTCGAGCCCTCTCCGAAGGCGACTTGCTTTGGGACTGGTATGCATAGAGGATCAGTTACAAACGTTCGGATTGGATCTGCTCCATTGAGGTGATACAGCGTGAATCCGTCAGTCGCGTTATCGATGACAAACACGCCCTTTTTCAGGTAGACGGCTGCAGACCCACTACGGACACCAGTCAATTAACTGAGCAATATGATGCAGTATGATGCAGGACGCTCACATGACAGATCAGCAGCGGTTCTCCGACATAATTGTACCATCTTTAATACTTAATTTAATCCTATTGGTTACTGAGTAACCTAGCAGCAGCTGGCGTACTAGATAACTTACACTTTACCGTCATACAGCCCGAAAACGTAAAGACTGTGGTCAGCGAAACAAAGCGCCTTCGGTACAGTGTTGTCAAGACGTCCTGCAAACACCGACTGGAGTTGCGAGCCGCTGCTGAGCGAGAGGACTTGAACGGCGTGATCGCGTGTCCCAACTGCAATGTGCGATGATTCTGAGGATGATGGATCCCATGCAAAACAAGTGACTTCGAGCCCTGCACCAAGCCTTCGTGCACATATCTCTTGATAATATTTCTGTTTCTGTAGCATGAGTTACTAGTGATTTGAAGAGGGAAAAAAAAAAAGACGTACTTCAACAGGACTCGACCGGACAAACACGACGTACCCTAGAGCGGTCCCATAACACAAGGTTTCTCCAAGAGCGTATTTTGTTTTGATCCAGATTGCACTGCTAATGATTCCACGAGACTCAAGGTGAGTCGTGATGCTTATCTCCTTCCGAGTTTCGATGTTCCAGAGTTGGATGCCATGAGTGCCTTATAAAGTCAGTGAGGAACGATGTGTATACGGCACATACATACCGCCAGCGGCGAGAATGGCACCATCAATGGAGATGGCAAGAGCATGTACCGAGCCCGTTGTAATACTGAATGACAGTATCCTCCTGTAACGCTGCGTAGGCGAAAGTAGAGACAAGAGAGTGGAAAGCATATGAGTTATTAGTTAGTTGGGGATGATGATCGCGCGCTCACATCGCCTATAAGTACTCCGAGGATAAGCAACGACTAGTTTGAGCGTTTTGTCCCAAATAACTCGTTACCTTTTGTACTTATTGTCTTCGTGTCTTCGGTGTCTTCGTTAACCTCCAAGATCGTTATTGTGTTCTGTTGTTAAGGCGTGAGACAATAGAGTTGACGTTTGACCTGGACGACGCCTTTATATTAACCACTTGACTGCAGCAAACACGAGAGCATCAATATGCCTACCACCGTTAAGACCATCCTGCCCATTCTACGACAGCGACAGTGACTGCATCACTGCTGCCCCGCCTCCTTTCTCTCCCTTGATAACCGACCAGCTGGAACTGTTCGGTAGTGGACACCGTCTTGGCACTCTACTTGCCGACGAAGTGCTGTCTCCTGTAGCAAGTCTAGATTCTGGCACATCGGTCAAGCCTCGGTCTCGTCGTTCTACTCCCGCCCCAGAGTTCCGGATTACAGTCCACCCACCTAAAGCATCTAGATCAGCGCCGAAGTCGTCACGCCGGAAGAGTCCCTCGCCATATCAAAAGAAAGTCGGTTTCCAACGTGGATCTTCCTCTACCCCCGAGTGCGAGCCAACGACATCTCCGGAGTCCTCTGAAGACGGCTCCGAGGATAGCTCTACTGAGAGCATTGCCTCAGAGGACAAGATTCCAAAACCCCCAGGAGAACCCGGACGCCCTGGGCGCGGCGGTTACACCCTCGAGACTGCGTTGGATTGGAATGGCAAGACATATGCGAAGTTTAAGGTGAGTGAGATCGTCATTGTCACGTCTGAATAAGGACCGGCTCACGCATTTGCATCTGCAGAAATGTATGCATCGTCTGATTGAGGAGCATCTTGATACAACAAAATGTGCTTCAGCTCAAAACCCTACGCTTTTGAAGGTCGTATGTGAGAAGGTACGTATATACGCACATGCATCACAATGTCATTGAAAAACCTAATCCTCCAGGCCACTGATGCTTTCCCCGATCTTGAAAACTACAGTGACTGTTGGCCAGCAACGGACATGATTATGATGCGCCTAAAGTATACTTCCAGCCGCGCCAGATGACAGGAGATTGAGATGGCTGCAGGGAAAGGTACGGGGAAAGGCAAGAAGACGCGTTCTGCAGTAAGTCGCACATATCGGTGATACATCAGTTCTACTGATCTCCTTGACTAGAATGTGTGATTATCAGTAATCGTACTGCGGCCCGACACTTGTAACTACCGAGTTTTATGCCCGTCATCAAAATGTAATTGTTGATGCATCGCGCGTTTTAAATATACCCGGCGAGACCCGACTCCTCTCGACTCAACATTCCCCCACGATAAAAACGCCAGAGATGTATTGCCCACCTCGACAATCGGCGGTTGCATGTGGCTACCAAGAGATCGTATCGACTCAACGCCCCCACAGGTAAAAACACTGATGTATATATTGCCGACCTCGACAATCGACGGTCGGCGGTCACATGCGGCTACCAAGAGATCGCAAGTTGTAGTGTACACAGGTATGCATTGGTTTTACAAACGTGACTGAACGCGGTAGTCTGCCTTTCCTGGGAAGGCGACTGATACGTTGAGTGAAGCTAGGAGTAAGTCATCGTCGTTAGTTGCAAATATCCGTGGCAGAAAAAGTCAACTAACCGTGAAACTATATAGTCGGCGATGGCAATATCGCGCGCGCGCATATTCACCACAGACAATACCCGAGTTCCAATCTTCATGATCACCACATCACCCTGGAATTTGTCCAGCATTGCATTGGCTCTGAGCCTGCAGTGCCGTTTGAAAAAGATGCAATAGTGATAGGTACGCCTTCCTTCATGTACAGTTATCTGACAGTTGTGAACATATGGCTGAAGAGCTGCATCTTGAAGCATGCTCTCCGCAACTGGGTAGCGCGTTGCGTTTCGAGAGATATTGGCACAGCGGGTAAGCATTGCTACTTGTTGGGGTCTGCAGTAGGATGCTGAATATAGCCTGCATCGTAACCGAAGTTCAGGGCTCTGCAAATGCGTTAGTGGATCACATGCTGCCCGCACGATATGCCTACTCACTGACGAAGATGGAAGGATGTAAATGCGGGTGTTCACCATTGTGAAGCAGATGGGCAATGGAGTAAGGTATCCAATGAGTGACAGAGGTCAGGTGTCCAGCACCAGACGATGGGTGAACGACGATGGTAATTGAGGTGGGCGACATTGTCGGGCGACGCTATCCTCTTCACCGTTAAATGGAGACTGACATTACAGCGGGCCGGAGTGTGCCCGAGGCTAACCGCATTTGTGAGGACAATGGGGACAATAACGGTGAAAACTTTTGAACAATTAGCTGTATGTTGAAACAATTGCTGACTTCGTGAGCCCAGCACCCAGTCGATCATCGTCGCCCCCCTTCAGCATTAAAAGTCACACGGCCGAATTCATAGGGTATGTGTTAAACAATTGCTGATGTCATGTCGTGACCGCAGTACCGAGTCTATCATTGCCGCCCCTTCAGCATTAAGTCACGCGGCATTCATATTCATTGTATTACTGATGCGGTAGGTTACTAACCTGGCAACCCGATTGTGTCGCCGCTTCCTGCTCGTTGTCAACCAAATACGATATATGGAGTCTATCTGCTGCTCCCACTCACAGTGAACAAACATGGACTCCCCGACCAGCACCAGCATGCCTAAACGACAACATGAAGATGTACAGACTATCCCGGGAGACCTGGGTCTTTTTGGGGACGATGACTATCGCAACTTGTCTCTCAACGACCACAGTGACGTGCCTACCAGCGTCCCGCCATCCCGGTCACCTGTCAGAGAGTGAATTCCGGGCCTCTGAAACCGATGGAAGTCGGAGCGCGTTTTTCTCTGCAGAGTCTGTCTCGCAACCCAATGTTGTATGTATCCGACCATTCGAAAACCTGATGTTCCATTTCTGATGTCGCTTGCTTTGTGTTTAGCACCGTTCATTCGCAGAAAAACGTTCCTGTAAAGAAGTGGATTACTCGCACACTTTGCGGCGAGCCCTCTACGAGAAGGACGAAATAGTCAACCGGCTCAGATCCCGGCTTCGTCAGCTTAGGACAGTAAGTGAAACGTACCGTGAACTCTGGGCCTCGGCTGATCGCAGTCGTTAGACTCATCAGCAAGAGACGGATAAACTTCAAAAGCAACTCCAGGTAATCCAGCAATCGGCTCAACTAGAATTAGAGGAACAGAAATTGAAGGTCGCCGCGCTGGAGAAGATAATGCATGAGCGCGAGACAGTAAGTCGCTAGGCTACACTAAATTATGTCTAATGCTAACTGCCCTACCCCGAAGATGTATCAACAGGAATGCAACAAACTTCATGAACAAATCTGTGTCAACCGCGAAACAGCAGCTTCCCTGGAGAAGAAAATGAATGAGCGAGAGACAGTAGGTCACAGGGCTACCGACATCTGTCATGCTAATGATCCCACCCCAAAGATGTATCAACAAGAGTGTGCAAAGCTTCACGAGCAAATCCGCATCAACCACGAAACGGCAGCTTCGCAGCACAAGAATGACATGGAGAGCTTCCGTAAACAATTTGAGGTACATATTTCCTCCACTGTTTATCACAAACTCTGATGCATTGCTGATCAGGTGGAGATGAATGATTGGGTGGAGAAGCTAACTGCTTCTTCTCACCTCAACCTCACTCATGCAATGGAACGACGTGATCGGGAACTGGATGAGAAGGTACGCAAGATAAAAGAAAGTATGGAGGTGTGTTGATTTGTGCTGCACGTCAAGTGCACTTTCCTGATAACATCGGTAGGCTGCAAAGGAGAGCGAGCTGGCAAACCTAGAACAAAGATATGCACGCTGCGAGCGTCAGGTAACAATTTGCCACATCACCGTTGTGCCGGCTTACATTTCATAGGCAGTTACCAGAAGCCCTACGCGCCTAGTATCTCCGCCGCGTTCAAATGTTGGTGGTGATGAGCAGCCTGCAAGCCGACAGTCTAAGGCAGCACCAAGGCATTCAACCGTCACACCGAACCTTGATCTCATCAAGCGACTGAAGAGAAGCTGCGGGTTTTCACGTAGGTCACACCTTGTTGGTGTGCGGGTAGAGGTAAGCTTAGTTGTATCACCATGACCGTCCCCAAACCCTAACATTCAATCAGGAAGATGAGGACATCCCACGCGCTTCGACTACTGAACGGGAGACTCCAGTGCCTCCATCCTACGACAACGGTCAGCTGCCCTCAAGTCAAGCATCCACAGTGATCGATGCTGTCACCAAGGGCGTGGAAGCCGCTCTTAAAAATATCCTTGCAAACGGTCAAGTGTTACCAAATCTGAAGCGTACCCCACGAAGCAGGCGAAGAGAAGATCATGACGTCCGGATGCAGAGGGATCTCGAGCCAAGTTGGCAGCGTGATTTTTGTTTAGTAAGGAGATGCCCTCTATTTAAACTATACCTGACATTCTTCAAAAGAACGAAGTGCGCAAGCTATTCAAAGATAAATTCAACTTCACAAACGATACTGAATTCATTGGTTATGAGTCTGCCGACCCTCGTGATGTACATGCACATGAATATGAAGATGGCCCAGGCCCTGACGCCAACGCACCTGCCTTCGATCTGATGCACAGTCCATCGTCGCTTTGGAACGGAGCCATCATTGATAGTGTTCTTCAAGAACTACAAACAAGGTGTAGGGACGAGAACTGGCCAATTCACCGGTCAGATACTTATCTCAGGGCCCTCATCGTCGATCGCTACAGGCGACTCAGAACCGTGTGGAGGAAGGCTCAACCAAAACTGACAGAGAAAGGTACACTGGAGACACCAGCAGAGACAGAGACTCGGCTGGTAGCTGAACGGGAAACCGTGTTGAAGGCAAATCGTCAGACAACACGTCGCCGCAATGTGTGTCCTTCAGTCAGTATCAATGTGCTGGAAGCTGATGTGACCTTTGAGCAGAAGTACTACCGGCGGACTGCGGTCGTTAAAAACTTGGTCAAATTGAAGACGGAGGAAAAGGAAGATGATGTCGACGCATGGAAATGGCTAAAAGACCTTATCACCAGCCTTGGCGAGCATGGTATGAGCTCAGAGGAAAGTGGTGTCGAGAACGAGGTGGAGGTTGTCTTACGTGTCAAGAACCTCCCATGGCGCCGTTCCATCGAACGAGAGCTTGATCTCATAGACCTCCAGCGGCTCCTCGACGGGGATATTTTTGCTCCACAAGGTGCACGACCTCTACGAAGGATACGTGCACCTGGAAATCCAGCAAGTGCAAGGCCAGCTGTTAAAGGTTTACCTATTGCTCTGTATGATAGATCGTGGATTGCAGAGCTCAGTCAACGGCAGTTGGAGGCTCTCCACATCGCAGACGTCCCTTTTCCATGGATGAAAATAGCTGTCTCTTGACAATAATCATATGCCGTGTACATTAGGTTTTACAAAAATTACGTTGAGTTGAGACTACGTGCGATGATCAGACGATGGCCCCTCATAGGTTCTCTGACTTCTGGTGCAAAAGGGTATGTACGTTACTCGCTGACCCCTGCTGCAATTGTCCCCCCTCTTTTCAGTGGGCTCCCATCATTTGCAAAAAACGTTGGTCGCGTTGGCTATAACGAGGCAATAGGGACGAGGATACAGCAAATGGCCGAGTAGCTTTGGGGGAGACGAGCCAAGTCCAAGCGGGCGAAGAGCGGGCGACAGTCGTGCGATGAATGGGCGACGAGTTTAAGATGCACACAGTATTTGAAGTTTCGTTACTCATTTAGATGACAGTTTCAACTTCAAAAATGGGAGCGCATTTTATTGTGTGCCAATATGCTAAGTTTAGGCCACCGTATTAACACCGACCATATGTGAAATATTGCGGATACTGATATGTGAACCCGAAACTTGAAGTTTCCTCCCAAATTGAGATAACTACCAAAACTTAACATTTTGGTCGCAACTGTACACGTGCTTATACTTGAAGTTTCTACACACATTTTGAGGTTCGTCTAGATTTGAAATATGGTCACCTCCCAAATGTGAAACTAAATTTTATGTGCAGTCTTTCCGTTTAGTTTCACATTAAAAGCTATCCTAAATCTCTCAAAATCTGATGTGTAAGTCAACGGTTTTCATTCCGATGACATAATCCGACGCTGACGTAAGCTTACGCGGCCGTAGAAAATTTGATGAGCCGTCGGTTTTTGCGTTTCTCCACCTTTTCATTCTCTTCCCACATGTACGCTGCAGCTCGTTCTTTCCGCGCCGCCGTCGCTCGCTCGGGCAACTATGCTGTACGTCGAATCGTCCCCTGCGAGCGCATGCATTCATTCACTCATTTACAGGGCATCCCGCGTTCCTCGATCGCGAGGAACATGAACTCCAAAGTCTCCGGTATGTCGATAACTCTTCTGTGGAAAAAAAAAGCTGATGTTAGTTAAAAGGCCCCGTTGTCGGAATCGACCTCGGTACAACGAACTCATGTGTTGCCGTCATGGAGGGGAAACAGGCGCGTGTGATCGAGAACTCCGAAGGTGCCCGGACAACCCCGTCAGTAGTGGCTTTCACGAAACACGGCGAGCGTCTCGTTGGTTTGCCTGCCAAGCGTCAGGCAGTCGTTAATCCATCCAACACCGTCTTTGCCTTCAAGCGGTTGATCGGCCGGAAGTTCAAGGATCCAGAGGTCCAGGAGGACGCGAAGCACTGGTTAGTACACGCTACAACTTCTATCTGGAAAGCATCTCATCGTCTGTAGGGCGTTCAAGGTTGTTGAGAAGCCCGATGCTCGACCAGCTGTCGAAGTTGACGTCGGCGGCAAGAAGCAACAATTCGTAGGTCATTGCGGATGTTTTGACGGATAAGAAAACTTACGTGCTCTTCTAGAGCGCCGAGGAACTCTCATCCATGGTACTGACGAAGATGCGTGAGACTGCTGAGCAATACCTCAACAAAAAAGTCAAGTATGTTTGATACGCTTTATTTGGGGGTTCTCTTCCGTTGACCGCCACGATTAGCCATGCAGTCATTACGGTCCCCGCATACTTCAACGACGCTCAACGGCAGGCCACCAAGGATGCTGGTCAAATCGCTGGCCTTGAGGTTCTTCGAGTAATAAATGAGCCTACGGCCGCCGCACTTGCATATGGTCTTGACCGTGCTGAGTCGTCTGTCATCGCTGTGTACGACCTGGGCGGTGGTACATTTGATATCTCCATCTTGGAGATGCACAAGGGAGTCTTTGAGGTCAAGTCAACTAATGGTGACACTCACCTTGGTGGCGAGGACTTCGATATCTCTCTCGTCAATCACATCCTCAACGAGTTCAAGAAGGAGTCCAGTATCGATCTCGGCCAGGACCGCATGGCTATTCAGCGCATTCGCGAGGCCGCTGAAAAGGCCAAGATCGAGTTGTCGTCTACGACGCAGACCGAGATTAACTTGCCTTTCATTACCGCTGATGCAACCGGTCCCAAACATATCAACTTGAAGCTTAGCCGTGCCCAATTCGAGAACCTCACGAGTCCTCTCATCCAACGTACTGTTGATCCGTGCAAGAAGGCCTTGTCCGATGCTGGTGTGAAGTCTAGCGAGGTGAACGAGGTTATCTTGGTTGGCGGTATGACCCGTATGCCGAAGGTCGGGGAGACCGTGAAGTCGATTTTCGGCCGCGACCCAAGCAAAGGTGTCAACCCAGATGAAGCCGTTGCCATTGGTGCTGCCATCCAGGGTGGTGTTCTCGCAGGAAATGTCACCGACATTCTCCTTCTGGATGTCACACCTCTGTCTCTCGGTATTGAGACTCTTGGCGGTATCATGACGAAGCTCATCAACCGTAATACTACCATCCCAACGAAGAAGTCGCAAGTTTTCTCCACCGCTGCAGATGGTCAGACCGCCATCGAAGTCAAGATCTTCCAGGGTGAACGTGAGCTTGTCAGAGACAACAAGCTTCTCGGCAACTTCAACCTCGTTGGCATCCCCCCCGCCCCCAAGGGTGTCCCTCAGATCGAGATTACTTTCGATATCGATGCCGGTAAGTCTCATACATGCTTCTAGATGGTTTACCGATTTCTTGTAGATGGCATTGTCCACGTTAATGCTAAGGACAAGGCAACTGGGAAGGACCAGTCGATGACGATTGCATCCTCGTCGGGTCTCAGCGACAAAGACATCGAACGCATGGTCGCCGATGCTGAGAAGTACGCTGATGCAGACAAGGCACGCCGGGAACTCATCGAGGAAGCAAACAAGGGCGAATCGGTTTGCGTTGACACCGAGAAGGGTAAGTTGTTACTGTGATGTCTCGTTCTCCGGTGTTTATTATTATCCTTTTTAGCAATGAACGAGTTCAAGGACCAGCTCGATGCCGCCGAGAAGGAGAAGGTCTCGAAACTCGTTGGCGAACTCCGTGAACTGGCCACGAAAGGTCTCACCGGCGACAGCTCTGTCACTGCCGAGCAAATCAAAGAGAAGATTGGCGAGACCCAACAAGCCTCTCTAGGTCTTTTCCAGAAAGTCTACGAGAAGCGCAGTGCCGAGAACGCGTCCTCTACAGACTCGACGCAAGGCTCTGAGGAGAAGAAGGAGTAAACTGCCTTCTGCACGTCTCGCACGTTTCTCGATTCGCTTGGTTTGGTTTATTCGCCGTCCCCTCCTTTCGCATTACGTCCACGAACTTGCACGCGCATCATACTAGATTCATGAAAAGTACCGCTCAACTAAGATTACTTTATTGTCCTATTTCTCAATCCCGTCGGTCGTGAGGTCTACTCTAGGTAGCCCGGGCTACTCCCTCGCATCACAACTCATCCCCCCACTCAGTGTGTCGCTTTATGCTTTCTGCCTATCGTAACAATAGGTACATTCCTGTCCAACGAGTGCTTCTAATACATCCACTTCAACGTTCGGGAATTCCATCAGTGCCAAAAGTACGCAGCTTGAGATGCAACAACTGAATGATTCTCTCGGAGCCAAAGTATGTGCCTTCCGACTAACGATTTCATTGTAAGTTATACACACCTGACTCAAGACTCTTACACGTCCCGGTGCCTTGCATATATACCCTACACACCATACGCACATCCTCAAGGCAATGGACGACCAGCTCTAATGGCTTTAGCGGCTTCGCTTTGCGCTTCTCCACGGAGATACCGGTCATATAACACTTGAATCTTGTCCTGCTCCTGCGTAAAGCTGTAAGTTTGACGACAAGAACATATTGATCCCCAGTGACTCACACTCGTAGTTCTCAACACAGAATCACGGGTTTCGAGGGCCTTTGCGTACTTCACCCAACCGGCACCTACATCTTCCCTTTTATAACCCCTGTGCTCGGCCGAAATGTTGTCCCGTGTAACCCACGGCACGAGAACGACGTCCACGAGAGTGAACTGTTCGCCGGCGAAGTAAGGACCCTTGACTTCATGCTGGAGCTTTCTCAATCCCTCGTAAAGCTCGTTTAACGCTGTTTGCAACTTCTCCGGTTCGTTTGGCTGTGCCATCACCAGGCGCATCCACGCGGGAACGACAGCCTTGGAAATATGATCTATCCAGATGCGTTGGCGAGCGCGTTCGTAAGGGTCGGAGGGAAGAAGACTTGGTTTGTGAGATGGGTAGGCGTCTTCAAGAAATTCGAGCAAGACGAGTGATTCATATATGGCTTTACCCCTGTACTCGACTGCGGGGACAAGTCCTCGTGGGTTTATCCGAAGAAAATGTTCTTCCTTCTTGTACGGGTTTACTTCCTTGTACTGGTAAGGAATGCCCTTCTCCTCAAGGGCGATCCACACGCGCTGGTTAAACGGACAGAACTGAGGTAGGACCACAAGATGATCAGCTCACTGCTACTGCAGTCTCTGCGGCGGGACGCCTTACCCATCCTGAGTAAAACGTCAAATCCTGAGGGTCCTGGTGCTGAGCGACTGTTTCTGCAGCTCTACCGGTAGCGACCGGATGAATGTTCGCATCAGGGGGTGCCATGTTAATGAGAGATACTTCCACAAACTTTTGGCTGAGAGAGAGGCTCCCGAGTTTTTATAGGGGCATGGGATGATGCAATAACCCCTGAAACTGAGGGAAGACGCTGAGTAAGTCAGTTGCTTTGCAATCGTCACTGTGTCAGCTCAACTATCACAACCGATTATCAAGCCTGCTTGGTGTTGGATTGCAAAGCGTAGATTAGTCAAGGTACCTTGTGAATTGCGTGAGGCATCTTGGTGTTCATGATCTTTCAGGTTTCCTTAAATACCTGGTGAACGTCATGTTGCTATTCGCTATCGTTACATTGTCTTCTCTAGCTGTCCATATGTATCAAATTTACATTTACGATGCGACGAGCTAGGGTGCAGCAAGGAGGGCACCGACGATTATGACAGCGCCGAACAAGTGCACGGGCTTCACAGCCGAGCCAACGGTCGCCGCATTTGCATTCTGCACGGATGTCAGCGATGGCGTTCGAACTCTCGAATCGTGAAAACGGGACGCACGAGTTCAACTTGCTGAGCACTTGACGCCGCTGCGCATCCGTTTGCACACGCAAGATTAAGGTTATTCGAAATGACGGCCGCAAGGCCTGGATCTATGGGTTCAGGTGCAGGGTCTGGCATTGCAATCGGAGCTGGGTCAGGTGCGGGATCGGGTACGGGGGAGGAAGCGGCTGCGAGTACTCCCTTAGGTGTGCGACACTTGAAAGATAAACATCCACTCACCTAGCACAGAGAGGACCAGAAGAATCGTCCACACCGATATAACAGCACGCGAAACCGAGTGAGTCCGCATATTGGAGTACGCGTATATGGGGAAAACGCGCAGAGGCGAAAGGATCGCGAAGAACTGAGGACCGACGATAAAATGAGCGAACGACGGCGTAACCTGATCAACAAGCTACTATGAACCGCCTTTGGGAGAACGTCGAGAGCGGATAATTCTGCATCCCAAGCGCGATTGCATGGCTTTATAGGTCAAAAAAAAAAAGATCAAGGTAACAGCTCGTTCATCCTGGAGTGGACGTCGCTTTCGTCCTAAAAAGGAAGACTTTGTGGAGGTGTGTCGACCACGACCAAGTCGATGATTCTCACAAGGTATCACTTGACAACAGCCGCCGTGTATAGAAGTCACCGACACTGATAACAATTCTTACAACACACGAATTCCGTACACACTGTACACTTTGTAGATTGAAATGCCACAAGAAAAAGTACAAGGATGTTCCACTCTGGTGCTCAGCCACGCTTTCTACTTCTCCTCACTCACTTGCATTCGCAGGCTTGTCTTCTCTCGGCGCATGCGCAGTTCGTAGCAGAACCGCCGCACTCACACTGTAAAAACGGATACGGACGGTCAGCTCGACATGACGCGCAACCTGTGGTGTACCTTTTGGGTGTGCGTCTTGTTCACGCAGTTCGAACAGTCGCACCTATTCCTTGGGCAAGCGCATCCAGTTCCTGTCGGACCGCATGCGCTTGATCGCAACGATCAGTCACTGCGATGTTTAGTTCCAGTGGATGAAATGTGACTTACGCGCAATTGTTTTGACAGGTACAGTCCTGAGCCATATTCAATCCTTGTAATTTGTGGTGGTGGTGGGTAGCTGGGGATGATAGCTATCCGATGAATGCCTTGTCTTCTTCTTGACAGCAAATATATACGGACGGCGTCGTGGCCCCCTGGAGTGCATGACGTCAGTGATAACCAAGTTAGTTATTGAGATACGCCCACGATACTCCTCAGGGTTTCCATCATCTCACCATCAATTTGACGTGCATTATCGAACTCGTCACATTTTGGATTTGCGAGCCGGCAACAGGTAAACTCAACCACATGTGGTTTGACCTCAAACTCAGTGTGAGTACCCCATCTCGTTCTTACATTGGCATGCCCCCTTCGCTTCGTTAGCTTCTTGACTATGGCTTTATAAATGCGCATATCCTCTAGTCAGTCGCCATAGAATAACAACAACTTAGCTTTGTGCGCTTCTCGAGAGAGGCCACCTACGTCATCCAGCCAGGTAGGCCCTCTCTAGCCCCCTCATGTGAGTGCTGGCATACCCAGAATGGTGGGTGGCCTGCGCATACTGTGAGAGTTGTTGCTATGAGATCCGACGGAGGTGAAATGAAAAATTCACATGTAATCTGGTGACCGGAGTATGGAAATTCCAGGTAAGAGCGAGAGAGCTGCGCCAGAAACAAGCATCTTCGACTAGTAAACCAGAAGTCAGTATCAGTTTATTCCTGAAAATTTGCGGTGGAGGTGCGCACTGCCACTCTTGGTGAACACAGTGCTCACAGAATTAGCAGACGATGTCTTAGCCATAGGGTTTCGGATCTGTATCAGGGTTAAGTCGATAGTGCTTCTCTGTCATTGGGAGATTGGTAGAAAGTGTGACTAAACCGCGTTTGTTGTGGCTATCTATAGGATAGCCAACGGGAAGCTTACCTAGTTAGGCTCCGCACCTACTTCTCAGGTAAAAGTAAATCTAATCTGCAGTAGTCCGATAACGAGGAGACCCGTGTCTGATGTGGAGACACAATCAGCAGCAAGTTCACCTGACCAGTGCAGAGTCGAAGAATCAATGGTGGTTTACGACAGAAGTCAGCACGAGTGTGACAGAATGCCCAAATGGCTTACCTGCGCCGCCCCATCGCATCTCCAAACTGCACGAAGAACGTTACCGGCCCCTTCGAGGGCCCACGCCGACGGGGAAGAATCAAAATGAAACTTAGATACGTCAGAAGACCCCCAAACGAGACGCCACGCGGACCTCACTATCATTTTACCATCTCGTGAAGTCATAAAACGACTATGGAGTGTATATATCACTCACCAGTGACAGTGTCCCCCCTGTGAAATTCGCAGCCTTGAATGGTTGAATGGCAGCCTTAGGAAAGCAATACGAGATGTGCGTTACAGCTTTGCCGCCATATCAGTACAGCCGCATAGACGTCGCAATACAAACTCGAAGCTGCAGCACAGAAATTATGACCGGAAACGTGCCAGAAATTGTTTATTACAAGCCGCAAGGCGTGCATCACTGCTTACCTTACCCAACGCCCCCGCACACACCGAGCACGCGACGCGAATGGACATTGCGCGACATTGCCCCTTCTTGCGGTGCTTTCTCAACCCCGTCCCCACCGAAACCTGGACGACCAATCCCACAACCTGGGCTCCATCTCTCCTGCAGATGAATCCCCCACCACTCGGTTCAGGACAAACGCTCCTGGAACCGGGCTATACGACTACCAATCATGTCTGTACCTCCCAGTATTCGCTTCGGGAGCCCAGCTGGTCGTTCTCTCCGAAACGACGTAAGAACTTTGGGGAGGACTAGCTGCACTATCAACCCAATACCCTCCATTTGTACCAGTACGTGATCGCACTCGAAATTTGAGCCACATTGCGCGAGGTCCATCATCCATTCTATAGAGAAAGCTCTAAGACGATGGGGTCCTGCATCGTCAGGGCAATAGAAAGTTCCTGGATCGTGCGCAATTAGACCTGGACTGAAAGGTCAAGAAGGAGTAGGGTACCAGCCACTTTGGACCTTGCAGACACAGAAACGATCCTGAAGTATGTCGATCTTCTCCTGGCGCTCTCGCTCGATGTCGATGAAAGGTGCCCTCTCTAGTTTCACTTCTAGGACTGCATCGGAAAGTCCTTCACTCGGATAAAACCACCCCAGTTGACCTCCATTGACGGTTATGGCGATGTCACCCTCGTTGGTCATTGCGGGGATCTTTCACCGGTTGCGGTCTCAAGGGTGAGTGCCCCAGTAGATCTGTCCACTGGCTGACTTACGGTCAGGTTGCACGTGGTCACTTCAAGCCAGTTCCTGTCCTTCCTGATAACACCCTTGACATGGTGAGTTGTACGTTGTCGCCCAGTTCTGAATATCCAGTCTTTCATGGCATCCACGTCCACTCGACCTACAGTGCCCAAGCGAAGCGATGACCCAGTATTCCCGAAGGAGCGTCCCAATCCCTTCTTTCTCATCATTCGATGATCCTTCTAAACCCAAAGACCACTTACCAAAGATCCAGCGCTCTTCTGCACACTCCAGCATCGTCTACGGAAACAGAATGGCGGGCTTCCCAAAAGGTATGCAGCCCGAGAGTGACGAATTCCTTGATAGTTCGCCGTTCGTTCGGGTGGTCTCGCCGATTGTGAATCTCGTAGGAGAGCGAACACCTGGAACGCCAATGATTTCTCTTCGTGATAAGTCAGGATGCAACTTCAGTATCTCTGCATTAGAGTCCTGACAGTGCCCATTCACGCCATAACAGAAATCTTCGTTGTGTGGTCGGTGACGAATAATGGAACCCCGTGACGGGGAGACCCGTGGTTTGTGCGGCGACGCGATCAGCAGCGAGTTGGCCGACCGACGCACAGCTGACGACAGAAGTCAGCACAACGAACGAGATAGAATGCCCAAATGGCTTACCCGCGTCGTCTGACCCACCTTCAAACTGCATGAAATGCCTTACTGAATGCTTCGAGGACCCGCATCGACGGGGAAGAATCAAAGTGAAACTTGCAAACGTCAGCAAACCCCAAGAGAGAGGCCACAGACCTCACTGTCAGTTCGCCATCTCGTGAAGTCATGACATCCTTATGGAGTGTATATAACGCTCAGCAGTGGAAGAGGATGTTCCCCCTGAATGAAATTCGCAGCCTTAAACAGTCGAATGGTAGTCTTGCGACACTGGTATTGTAAAGAGTCAAGACGGAACAACGCACGTTAGTAGTGACCATGCCGCTATATCAGCACAGCTACACACGTCGCAATAAACGAACTCGAAGCTTCATCACAGATAGTGTTGCCGTCGAACCGAACTCAACTCGAAGAAAGTCCACTTCGATTCGAATTCTGCGTCAGTTTGGTACAGTTCGACGGTGTGAAGCAGCACGAAGTGTGAATCGAACTGTAACCGATGTGGCGCGTAGTACCATAACGGGCTATCTACCCGACCCCTTGCCTTGTTATTGTTCGTTACACTTCAGTAAGCCGAAGTGTGGCCGAACTACCACTTCAATTCGACTTGGTCTGGTTCGCGGCAACACTAATAGATCCGATGGACCAAACAGACAGGCTCTGAGTTGGTGACAATTCATTCCCCTGGAAAGAAATGCTGCTCGGGCGATGCATTATCATGCAAGTTGTCCATATCCTACTTAGTGCAGCCTCATCGTCGACTCGTCCACCACCAGAACGATACGCATGTGGAACCCTCAAGTCGCACCCTCCCACGAGCTCGTCGACCCGAGGAGTCCATCGCCGTTCCGCGGGGAATAGGAGTGTTTGTTGCTGTTTGCCTGGTCTCTGTATATATACCTGGCCGAAAACGTGCAAGCTCCCCTATCTCTCCTTCAAGTTACTCCTACGATGTCGCGTCAGCCATCTAACGCAAACCTGTGCCCTCAGACTGTATTCGATGAACTCCACCTTCTCCCGGAGTTACCGAAGCTAGCATGTTGAACATGATCAAGTCCCTGGACAGCCGCATGTAGGCTGGCTTCCATGATGCTCTGGAGCAGATGAGAGGCTTCGGTATGCTTGCGAAGCAACTTGACTACCAACAAGTTCAACTCAACCATCGGGGGGAAATGTTGCGACGTCTTGATAGTAGCGTCAACGCATTGTGTACGGAGTGAGTTTTTTGCCATTTCTTTTGTTGCATTCGCCTGATCATTACCTGCTGTAGGCTGGAACTCCAACCGATGCGTCTATATAACGTCTTTTCTTCCATCGATAACGCCATCGGGGGACTCCGTGGGCCCATCCAAGAGGACAACTGCGACAGGCTACCTGCACCCAGCGGTAAGTGCCCTCAGTGACACGAACATTCATTTTAACCGTTCAAATCACACAGCAGAGGAGTGAAGTACGTTTCCCCAATATGTATATGGGACTTGCTCCTCTCCCCCGTGGCACTCCTGCTCAGTAGTGCATTTTTATTTAATATTTTAATGGAAATAGGACCACATTGTAATCTGGCCGTTTACTACATTTTTTCTCAAACTCAATGAGCAATTATTGGCATGTTCATGTTTTTGGCTGTGATGTGGCTTCTAGTGGTCGCGTATATATTGCACGTGCATGTGGCTGTGCCGATATGGCAGCGAAGTGTGCTGTACTTGGCTGCAGTGCTACTACAAGTGTTGCTCTGTCTCGTGCTAAGTATTGTTGCAAGGCTGCCTGCTATTCGACCGTTCAAAGTTTCCCTCACATTGTAAACCCACAGAACGCGAACATCTTTCAACGGTATTCACTTCAAGTACCTACCATCTGGCATGTGAGTGACAATGCCAATACATCTATGCCACAGCTGCACGCTACCCTGTATAGCACATTTTAGCATCCAACGTCAACCGTGAAATACCAGTCGCATTACCGATAACCACGGGTTTACTTCTACGGCGGGTCCGCTATTAGACGACATGAATTCATACCCTGCGGAGATGTTGGTGCAGCTGGCCCCAATCATGTTTGTCGCTGGTCTTGACATACCGCCTACCCTTGCCGCTACTCCTGTCACATCATCCCCAGCAAATAAGGATTTCTCCTCACCTCCAACTCCGCCGCCGAAGGTACAAGATCCGTTTGCATTACTGATTTTGCGTCTTCGCGAGGTACTTCTCTCCCAGTCCAAGTCTGCCGTGTGGTCTCCCGAAAGAACCAAAATCTTCCAAGTTGCCCTTGTTGACAAGGCCGTCGGCTTTCCTCCTCGAAAATCCGTCCCTCCCGATGATCCATCATATGCTAATGCACACTCTCCGTTATCTCCAATGACTCCCTCTTCGCCAGTTTTTCCTGATGGCCTCATCGCTCCAATATGGATAAAGAAGCACATGACCTATCTGCCCAGCGTATTTGTCCTATTCCTGAGGATGTACGAAGCACCCCATACCACAACACGCTCACCACTCAGTCAACCTGACTCGGATATGGAGCGCGAAAGGGCGGAAGAGGAACGAAAACGAGATATAGACCTCAGCGCAGAGATTGCGCAACGGAAGAAGACTACTGGTGAGAGAGGGATCAAGCTGACAGTGGTCCTAATCGCAAGTCGAAGAATGCTAGGTAACGAACAGAAAGAAACCCTTGAATTGTCTTCTTGATACGCGATTCTTATAGATGATCCATCGTTAGATGGCCGCTTGTCGTTCATCAGGAAGCAGAGCAGTCTAGATTCCCGCGCTGCTCTTTTCGTTCTCAGTCCTGTCAGTCCCTCGGAATTGAACGATTTCGTGTCCAGGTAATGTTTCCAGCGGTATGGTTCCTACCCTATGTCTGAGTAGTGCAGTTTGCAAGATGCTCTATACGAGCCAGCAATAGAGTACTACACGTCTCATTCTAAACGCGTCCGCAGGAAGCGCAATAGGCACTCACAAACCGTGTCTTCGTACAATCCACCTGCTCCATCCGTAGGAGCAGCCGCTCCGCGCCCGCTTCGTCCTGAAGGGTGGACCGTACGTTACGAGTACAAAGTGGCGGCCTTTGCCGAGTTTAGGGGAGAAGATGAAGTGGCATTGAAGTACGCCCCTTCTTTTTGGATGAGTTTTTGGATGACGTCTTCAGGCATTATCAAGATGCGTATGCGACCCTCATGATTATGTTTGGCTCAACGGCCATATTACCGCCTCGAACAAAGCGGTGGGCTGAAGCAAAGGTACTTGCTGATACCATCAATGTCAAGGTACTACGATCCTTCAATTCATGTTTCCTCCCGTCCTCAGTATGGCTTAGATTACGAAATTCTACCTGTATAACAACGAGCATGCACTTGCTCTGTCGCATCATAACTCCCACATGCGGCGTTTCGCCGATTTCTCTCGTGGGTGGGGCATTGGCGAAGAAACCTTCGAATACTGGAGTTGGATGGCACGGCAGTAAAATGTTCCTGTTCACAAACTTGTCTATCGTGACTGAGCTCCGTTGATTAGGTATCGAGTTCTAGCTGAGCTCCTGGAACAAGGAGCACGTTCTACACTAACTCTTCCAACTCTTACCCCTGGACCCAGAGCGACTGGCGGTGTGCCGGATGCTCTAGGTCCCGGAGGGGCACCACTGGAACTGGATGCGGTCCGGATGATGGGGTTGAATCCAAGTCACGCGCTGCAACATCCTGGGCATTACTATTATATGGCTGCACGGTGCACGGAAGCTCGGAGAGAGAGGTTTTTGGCTAGTGAGGTGTGTTTATAACACTGATCTTGAAAGCTTAGCGGTGCCAAAGTTCCGTCTGGCGTGTCTCAGGAACTGACCACTGCACCTGGATATGCGAGCGAGAAAAAAGTTGACCACCTGACGTTGGCACTTGAGGTACTTATCCGATCCGTTACCGATATCTTAACAGCCACCCATCTGTGCCACCCAGCTCTACACAAAGGCGTACGAACTATTCAAACAACACAGCTCTACGGCTAGTCAGGGCCGTCTCACACTTTGGGTTGCCTATCGGATCGCGCTCACTTATTATGATTCGGGCAAGTTCGAGATGGCTGTTCGGTGCGCCAGTCCCTGAATTTTCTGTTAACCCACTCGGATACCAACGATCTTATTCTTGAAGGTTTTTGGAACGCATAGCTAAGACATATCGTCGGGAGAAGTGGAGCACCCTGTTACGTCCTCTTTATACCGCGTGGTACGCGTGCACGCAGAAGCTGGGGGATGTCGAACTTAGTGTGAAGCTTTTGGTGGAGATGATTGCTTGTGGCAAGCGCTACCTTTTGGCTGGGTAGTCACAATACTGATGGCCTCGGACAGGTGATGTAGACGAACCGGGGAGTCTGCAGGAAGACCTATCCGCGATTCTGAAGGTCAACTGTCTTTTTTTTTCCGTCGTGAATTCAACTCAGGATCTCCCTCAGAGCTCGGTCCCATCATCAACTGATGACGTGCTTACAGTCGACCTCATAGAATGCGAGCCCATCTGTAAGACACTCCTTTTATTTCACTCACGAACTACACTTCATCCTGCTCATGTTGGTTCTATATAAGGGGATACCCTAGTGATCTTCTGGAAGTCCGAAGTTTATGTTGGCGAAGAAGCGGCGTTCCAGTTTACCCTCATTGCACCAACGAACAACGACATATCCAACCTACCTGTGGAATCCGTCACGATAACGTTTGCAGATGACTACCAGCCTATTACCCTCCGTCACTGTACTTCTGAATCCTCAGGACCAATACGCGTGATTTGCGTTGGCAAGGTGCAACCAACGGATGCAGCTGGACGGCCGCTTGAGGTTGCCGCAAATCTCAGGTGGCGAGCTTCAGATAGAATGATTGTATCTGGGACCGTGCTCTCCGACACTCCCATAACCCTCAGTGTGCGTGTAATGGAACACACGAAATGAAGAGTCTTGCTGAATTGTCCTGCTCGCTAGGTCTCCAGCTTTGTCGTAACACTGAAGGAAAGCGGATGGACTATCAAAATCAACCATGACGTTCGGGCTACGAGGGAGGGAGCCATCGTTCCGCCTTATTGGTTGAGCTCACTGAATCCGGTAGAATTCATTCCCATCACAAGGGACGATCGCAGCAATGTCGTGTACGTCCTTATCCGCATTACGCGAACGATATTTCTCATCTATCTTCAAACAGCTTCCGATATCGTCCGCATCAACTCAGAGTGTCATTCTCCCACCAGCAGCAAGCCTTGCTCGACGAAGAGTTCCCGATCACCGTCGAGATCGCGAACAGCGATGATCGTCATGTAGACGTTGTTGTGGACATACTTTTGCAACCTGCGGAAGTTGATGAAGCAGGTTCGATATCCACTTGTGTGCGAGCTTAAGTACCACTTACACTGATTTTTTTTCAGTACAGTACATTGTACACGACGATCACAGGTCATCGGGGCTGATCAAAGGCGCTGAATGTGGCATTGTCCCCCCTGGCGCTTCCGTCAGAAAGACGTTTATCCTGGTTGCGAGTGGTGCTGCAGGAAACAGAACGATCGATGTGTCCGTCCAGTCGAATGCATTATCCACTCTCCCCACAGTACGCAAGTCGACAGGCTTGTCCATGTCGAGTAGTACTTCAAGTCTTGTGGCGAATGATACAAACGAGTTCCTTCGGACACTCGTTATTCCTGCGACTGCCCCATTCTCAGTTACTCACGACGTAGAATATCAAGTATCCTTGCGCCCCGCACGACCACTTTCGGAACTGTCGACCCTCGGTGGGGACTCGTGGGATGGTGGAGAAGTCATCATCATGACCAAGTTAGAGTGCATAGCGCCGCGCGGGCTGGAGGTAGAGGGCTTGAAATTGAAGCGACAGGTAACATCTCCACCTGGTTTACAATGACTGGCTGACTGTTAGCCTAGGAGAGCAACCGAGCAAAAATTACTCAAAGTTCCGATGAGATCGAGGGCGGCATGTTCCCTACAGGTGGGGACAATCTCATCAATCCTAGCCTCGTAGGCTAAGATGGTACCTAGGATACCTAACTGGAGACCAGTTCTGTAACATATGCTGTGTATCGCTCGCCTCCAGAGAATGCGACTTAACGGAGGGCGATGCAGTCCCCGGTCCTGGCGAATACATTGTGACTTGGCGAAGGTTGGTTTCCTGGATTCCTCTGTGATGACAACCTGAGCACGTTTATTCTGTCTAGGATTCATTCAGCCGGTGAACGTGGGCCTTCCTCGACCACACGTCTGCCCCTCCCCTTGCTGCGTCCACCTCAAGAGAGTCTCATTGGGTTCATGACCATCCCATCGACGGCAAAACTCCACGTCCCGGTCCCAATGCACCTCGTCATTCGAAACCGTAACGCTACCAGATCCGCCGTCGTAGCAGTTGCATTAGACCAGAGTACAGCGGATGCATTCGTCGTCGCTGGGCCACGTGGTGGACGCCTGCCGACCATTCTACCTGGCGCAGAGGAAAAGGTTACCTGGAATCTAATTCCGGTCGAGTGTGGCCTGGTAAGAGTCCCACATGTGCGGGTGGTGGACTATCGAATGGCACCATCGGCTAATGATGATGGCTCGAGTGCTTCGGTTGATGAAGGTGTGCTGGTGCACGTGATTGATACAAGATTTGGAACATGGACGGGCGATGCAGACTCCCAAGGTCAGATTGGTCAGACAGATAAGATATTGATATTTCCATAGCGTAGGATGACATGGTGTAAAGTGCTTTGTGGCTATTCTTTCGGTGAAATATAATGCACCACATTAGTACCTTAGAACCGCAGCCAGGACTGCTCGAATCTCATCATCGGAAGCTGTACCTTGCAAAGCTGCTTCGACAAAACTCTTCTTCACAGTGAAAGGGGATGCGATAAACTCCGTGAAACTGAGATCATCGGACAAGCCTGCACGCATGAAGCAAAATAGAAAATGTGACGCCTTGATTGATCTCAAGAACTGGTGGAGCATTCCTGCGGATGGAACAGCACTCGGTCTGGTGGCTCTGACTGGTCAACATGTTAGCGAAGGATGTGGGTGCACTTGCGATGTACCATCCGATTCAAGAAACAACATACCCTGTGACGGCTCCTCAGTATCTGATAAAGGACTTGGACTCCATTGCTATCCCAAATCAGCATCAGTAACAAGCCTTATACCAAAGTTAGACTCACCTTTGCCTGCGCAAGCGCATAGCGATGTGTGAACAGAAACCTCAACAAGACATCGAAGGCCCAGTTATCCTCGTATTTATTGAAAAACGTTATTTTTTCTAATGACTGAAATGGAGGTTTAAGTATGCATCCGAGTTCTACATAATACTTAGCCTATTGACTTTTTTTTTGAGACCTAATAAATCTGCCTCGCTTTGATGCGCTAACGGCTTCTCAACATCCAGGTACTTCAGGACCAAAGGTTTGATGCCTTCCTTCAATGAAAAAAATGGTTGGATGGAATGCAAAATAATCAGAGTAGTGCGTACTCTGAGACTCGTCCATTGTTTCTTATTCAAGTTCATCAATCCACGCATCCGGGTAACGCCAGCTTTCCCAGTACACAGGTATGAAAGCAAGGCTGCAGGTGGCTTTCTGACAAAAGCAGTTACTCCTTCCGATAGGGCAAATAAGGATCATCGAGTACCAGATCTATCAGTGGGACTCACGTTCACCGGAAGGCATACTACAACGCGGGAACTTGCTGTGATTGCGCAACCTAAGAGTCAATATCAATATTGATATTGTGACTGGAAGTTTCCGAACCCCCGTTAGTAGGATGGTATCATGTGTTTTACAGGCGCCTAAAAGGATTCGGCTTTGCTACACAAAAGCATCCCACATGCAGGGTTGAATCTGTGCAAGACTAGAGCGAGGATATGTCTCAGCATATTATCAAAAATGTTCGGTCTACTGTCATTCAATGTCGTTGTGGCCCATGGGATGCGGGTCATTGATGCTTCGCTGGCGCAAGTGCCGCGGGTCCATTACTGTGCATACGTTCATCAAACTACTCAGCATCAAGAACTTCGCAGCAACAGCTTTGCAACAAAGATCTCATCGATCCAACGGCTGGAAGCGAGTGTAATACTGCTTAGTCTGTGACTCAACTAACTCTTGCGTTGACTCCGGCAGATCTTCAGAGAAACGTCCTGTCAAACTCTAAGCAGAGGCCGGAAGAGCAAGTCACGACCACGAACCCGGAGACCCAGAGAATAGGGCAAGAGCGGGAACGACGGTATTCGGCGGTATAACGGTGTTGTCTGCAACTTGGGCACAATCCTTGATTATGGTGAATTTGCCCTGGGGAGCTAGTGAATTCTACGACGATGACAGAGAGAGGTCTCACTAACAATGATGCAGTTCTTTCCTATGACAACATGGTTGCCTATAGTGGCGGCCTCAACAACGCTATTTGCGCCAATGTGGACGTGGTCCCCGATCTTCATGGGGTAATAGTTGAAATTGCCACGGTATGTTTTATAAGGCGGCCTCAAAGTATCCTCCGTGAACCGGAAGCCTCCGAAGAACGGGTAGACAAGCGCACCTCATAACACACCCTTCCCCAACCAGACAGTACCTTCCCAAGGATATAACCACTGCATGTCCTGGGCCTGTCCTTCTGAGGTCTCCTCGGATAATTGCACCGCTCGAAATGATGGTCTTGCCTCCGAGGATGATGTTCTGCGGACCCGCTATTGTAGCTCGGCGAGAGACCTTGTTCCCTGTGTCCTTTATATATGCGTCCTGTAACGTTCATGTGTATGAGTGACTCCTTACCGTCTCGATGAATTCTGCCTTGGAGTAGTAAATTGGTGTGTCCATGATGGTGGCCAGTGAGATACGTCGCGTACTAGTGTTGCCGCGAACCAGACCAAGTCGAATTGAAGTGGTAGTTCGGTCACACTTCGGCTTACTGAAGTGTAACGAACTGAGCTCGAACGAAGTCGCTAAAAGTTCCATCCAATCGCGTTGCTGCATGAGAACAAGGCAAAACGTCGAGTAGATGGCCCGAAATGGTACTACGCGCCACTTCGGTTACAATTCGTTCTGCTTCACACGTCGAACTGTACCAAACTGAGGCAAAATTCGAATCGAAGTGAACTTACTTCGAGTTGAGTTCGGTTCGACGGCAATACTATCGCGTACTCACAACAGATAGCGTGACAGAAATTGTCGCGACTGATGACGGAGTTCCAGCGGTGTCGGTGGCAGTCAGCACGATACACGGCTCATTCGTTGTTCGGTGGATACAATAAAATACAGGGGCACATGAGACCAGTATAGTAATAGGAGTTCGTCGTATTCGTATCGCTAGAACCCAAGTACTCAAGTATGGTGGGGGATTGATAGAAAAGAGACTTTGGCTGCTAATGGTCGACCCTCCTGTTTGTCACAGAGAGACTTGTGGCTTGTTCAGAAACCAACCATTAGCACTAGTGACCATATATCCAGCTAGCTGGAGTTCGGGGAACATACCAGTGGCTCATGAGACAGACAAAAATCGCGCAAAGACATTCCAGCAACCGCCGTCATGTACTTCCCTTTGACAGTTTGTGGTCTCTGGGTGGTAAAATGCGCCTGCATGAGTCGTTCTACCTCTGCATCACCAAGATATCGGCGCAAAGCAGTCTCATAATCCTCGCAAGCGGACTCGACGTCCGCTAGCACTGCAAGGAAAACCTGCTTCTTCTGTAGCACCTCTATGAACTTGTTGGTCATCATCCCGATATCAGGTGGGGGCATAAGATACGGCAATACCTACATGAGTTAGCAATGCAGATCCTCAACATTATCATAAAACTTACCATATACTTGCTTGCCTCTTTCATAGCTTTCTGGTATTCAGAAAGCCCAGGTATGTCTTGGGGTCCTCCCTCTTGGTTCTCAAAACCAACCCCGCGACTCCCATTACCGGTTGTAGAATGGCATATGAACTTAAGGCTGGAAGTTAGGAATGGGTGTTTGGGAATCCCTCAGTGCTTGACGAGTGGGCTGCAATATTTTCTACGGTGATGTCCAAGTTACAACTGCGAAGTTCAGTCGACGAAGTTGTGTGACCGTCACACATTCAAGTGGTTTGCCTTTCGTTCGAAAAAGGAAAAAAAAGGGCTCCGATATATCCACCACGGTCATGTCACCCTTACTGACCACACTGGCCGCAAATCGACGTGCATGTCGCCGGTCACTACTGCTAAGGGTCGTCTCAAACCCCCGTTGCATCAGTAGTGTTAGGAAGGTCTCAGGCGGGATGCCAAAGGAGCCCCTTAGAGAGCAAATACCATGCACGCCATCGCAGTCGTCGTTATTCCGAAGACTACGCACTTCCTCACCTGCACACCACCAGGAATCTGCTGCAGAAAGTGGTTACTTGGACTCTCGAAGTAACAAGCCAGTGTCTTACCATGGTCCCTTAACCCAAACATTCCGTCGTCTCAAGATCTTTTCACTATCTTCTCTGGCGCTCTCATGCGTTATGGCACCCTTCATATTTGTCGTGGAGTCTTCACTTCCTATGTCAGCACGCATTGCTCTGGCCGCCACGGCTCTGACTACTAGTGGCGTGTCAACCGCCTTAGTGGGCTGGTCAGGTGCACCCTATGTCGTCGACCTCCGCAGGCTAACCCCTGCCGAGAATGGTGGCATCGAAGGCATCGAAATGACTACACTCACATTGACTTTGAGGAAACTTACCACTCGTGTGTACGACGCTGACTTCCTCATCGACACGAAACGACCATTTGCAAAATGGGAACTTGCTCACCGGGTGCAATTGCCTTCCCCCAGCGAGGAACCCGCGACAGCAGCCAAAGCGGGTGCGCCAGGGGAGGTGGAAACAGTGGCAGAAACCCTCGACGCAAACAATGGTGTGATAGGTCGGTGGGTCGTCAAATGGGAAGAAGGCGGTGCGGGATCGTGTAAAGCGGTTGGGAAGGTAGTGCGGTAGGTTATCCTCCATCTTGATCTTGTTGTCTCCCGCCTGGACTACCTGTGCAGATACTTCAACGTGCACCAAGAACTTCTGTGATGCCAGTTTTGTGCGGAGTTCGTGGGAAGGTGAATCTTTGGGACAGTGGCAATATTTAGTGTCTACTCGTATGTCCTCCGTTTTCGTGTTATGTCGCATCTCAATGTGGAGTACTTGAACGTTGGCTGGTAGTAGTGGACATTCCCTCTCACACTGCGGTCATCCTGAGATGGGACTTGGAGGATTGATGGATCACATCTGACCTGTCTTGGTCATGAACGATGACGTATAGAGGCTAATCCCCTCTACCGAAAACCATGAATCCCGCCTTGATCCGCGAAGATATTGACGTCCTCGTGCCTATTGGAGATACTTAGTGAAACACGTTTTACGAACCATGGGAAACGTCAATGACTCAGCAGAACTTCGACACGAATGGCGGGCTACCGACCTGACACCATCAAATGTTGCTCAGCTTAGTTGTTTTCGACACTGAACTACCTAACGGCACAGAGGCTGCTCCTCCTAATGCTAGGTAAGTATTGCCTCAGTAGAGCTGGCCCCATTCTACTCTGCATCCTCACTGGCAACTTGAAGCCCCCCGACAGGCAGTTGGTGCATTACATATACCCTGTTGTCTACTATGGTTTCTCAGTGATCGGTTCATCATGCAAGTGTAGTAGTCTCGTGGCTCATGACTCGAGGACCGGGTGCACTGCACCTCGTGTCGAGTGCATTGCCACCCGAACAAGATCAGTAAATCAAGGATGCCTGTCACTGTCTCCCGTCAGTCATTCTGTGAAAGGACCATCGAGCAACCGCTTATGCCAGGCTGAACCTTGTTCCAACATCCGAAAGCTGCTTCGCACGACAAGTTCTCGAGTTTTGTGCTGGTTATTAACCCGCCTCTATATGTTGCAGTTGCCAGTGACCAAGAAGCCCCAGCAAGGTCAGCGGCTTTTGTGTCATCGATGGGGAGTACTTGGGCAGACCACCCAAGATCGCCGCTGTAAAGCACTCCTTCTGATAGAGTATCTGTTTATCACATCCGAATAGCCCCAATATTGCGATGACTTGGACATACTCGGGTTTTCGGTGCGAGCTATGACATGGAGCCCCTTTGAGACTCATCACAGTGTAAGTACTTCATCATGCATCAACATCACTAGTTGGTACGATCCTCACCCAATAAACCTTGTATGAGGGTACTTTTCAGCTTTAGCATGTGAAGCAGGCAACTGCAACGTCGGCTAGTGCTCTAAGGCATCACATGTGCCCTTTGACGTGATTCTAACACATCAGAGACGATCAAGCATAGGTCGGCCCGCGGAGGCCTCGGACAGTTAGTTAGTTACGCGACAGTACAACTATGACACCGGTCCCCGCTTCTGATGGACACAAGACAAGATATGATCCACTTTCGGGAGACTGTTGCAGGTCAGACACATTCTGGAAGCACATCAGTTGCGAGTGAGGTACGCCCACGCTATTTTACCTTTCATTTTCCGGCACCCGAGAGATCGTTACCTAAATATCCGCCGGCCTGATTATCGTCAAACTTCTCCTACTCGGGCAGCCGCATCAGTAAAGGATGATACACCGCTTTCACGCAATGCTATGTACTCGAGGACGAGCGAGTACCACCGGCTCCGATCAAGACATGAACCCATGTAGGAGAAATATTAAATCATCATTGTGATCGTAAGCGAAATCACCGGTCTGTGCACATAGGATGGGTCCTTTTTGGGTACATATGCCGCATTTTCACGTGTAGAATGTGCACGGAGGTATGTACGTCATCTTGAACAATGATTAATTGGTACAGGTGCACGTGGTTGGTTGAGGTGCGCTTTACTCTATGTATCGTAGCGGTCGCCTTATCTACGAGTGAATCCCATTTAGGAGTTCCTTTGTCTCGACAACATACAGCGTTCACACTTCACTAGTTGGACGTTCTCATGCCCGGTGCAATCATTGACCGGGTCAAAAGCCGCGGTCTTACGCCGGTGGACGAAATCTCCAACAACCCTACACTGATCCCCAGGCCCTGTTCGCAACAATCATAACCATTAATACAAAGTTACACATAATTGTTCACCGCTTCACATTGAATGTGTAACAGGACCTCACGCAGTTCATCTTAATTATCTCGGTTCCAGACGATGCTGATCCAACTGATAAGATGGACATTCTCCGTGACAACATTGTCGCCTTGATTGGCATAGACTAAACGCAAGGTCCCTGTCCAGTGTCTGATTGCACGCAGCATTCTTTCCTACACGCCGCATGGTCCATTATAACAGCCGAGTCTTTGAAAGGATCAATCCAACGTTGCGGAAAGAACAATGTGTATTTGGATATATCGTCAAGGTCGCACAGCATGGCACGGCGTCAGTCCGGACGGCTCCGTCGCGCGGATGACCAAATAAAGTCAACCTTTACTGGTCAGGGGGGTAACGTGTGGTAATATCATATGTAGCTCTGCCATGACCGCGACAAAGATTAAAAAACAAATTATAGTTTGGATTTGACCTCTCTGAGACGGGCACCAAGAAGCCTTTCATCTAGAAATGCGTCAAGTCGTGATCAGTCTATCATTTTCAGTATGAAGAATGGAATGCAAAGGATTGGGATAAGGTGGGCCACATGCAGCGTACGCCACATGGAAGTATAGAATGGAAGGAGCGGGACTTGAAGATATAGCTTGACGTACAGTTACCCTCATATAGGTTATCCATCGGAACAGGGACCACATGCGTGTGTATGTTAGAGGCGTCTACCATCTCCGGGACGATCTCTGCAATCGTGCGCGCCCCAAGGAGACGCATGTTCATCTCGAATTCTTCCTGTATATGACATACACAGTACAGAAGAAAGTGAGTTCACTACACATCGAACTGTAGCCCGTTAGGTATAATCCAACACCCACATGTAGTATCTGCAATGCCTTATCGATGCCATTGGGTCCATATGAGGAATAAGCGTATAGGAAGGGTCGGCCAATTCCGACTAACGAATCACGTGAGAATGCATGGACGTTCGCTCAGTAACTGTCATAGCTCACCAGCAGTGGCCCCGAGCGCGACAGCTTTGATTACATCAGTAGCCCGCCGCACGCCACCGTCCACAAACAGTTGGAACCTTTCGTTCGGGAAGCTGAGACCGCGTTTCTCCTTTAGCTTTGCAACGACTTCGGCAAGAACCTCTACACCTGAGCGGGCAAAGTCTAACTGACGTCCACCATGGTTGGAGAGGACGACGCCGGCAAGACCGCGGTCGTAGGCTTCGAGGGTATCCTTATGAGATGAGTCAGTGTCTGAATGATGTACAAGACCTGAGTTACGCTTGCCTCCCAACACTGCACGCCTTTCAGGATCAGGGGCACTACAAAAATGGAACATAAGCGGAACAGAAGCCGAGATAGCTTAACCTATTACTCTTTGTAATACTCCTGAACCAATCTAGGTCTGCCCATTGCAATCCCGGGTCGATAAATGACTACGCAATGTGCGAAACACGATGAGCTCGTCATGCTTAACCCAGTCGTCTAGAAGTAACCCCATATCGAAGCAGGACTCACACTGATGGCCCTCGCTGCACCCTGCGACCTGTCCACGTTTCCCTGTCCCGCCTTACTCACCTCGGAAGGATCCTCTGCATCGAATTTCTGTCTCATATCTTTCTCACGTCGGCCAAGTTGCGGCGCATCAACAGTGATAAAGAGTGCTTTGATCCCACGATTTTCGGCGTGTTCCACTATTCGCTTCGTGATCGAACGGTCCTTGTTTACGTATAACTGGAAGAACAAGACTTGGGCCGCATTGGCGGCGTCGACGATCTCGTCGAACGAACAGGACGCCAATGTTGGAATCTATGAATTGGTCGGGTTGCTACTGGTACGGGAGAATGGGGATGGGGATCTCTTACATACCATTTGAATGAGCCCATGTTTTGCTGCGGCACGTGTGAGGTTGAGCTCGCCGTCAGGATGGCCAAGCTTTCCCAACGCCGTGGCCGTCTATTGCGTTATTAAGGGTCTCTGCTCACGCGTACAATCGTGCAATCGGGGACTTACGATGTAAACCGGCATACTGGATCGATGCCCCAATATCCTCGTCGACCAATCGACTTTCGTCACATCCCTGAGGATGCGCGGGCGGAACCATATTCTAAGGTGTGACGATCGTGTAAACGCCTGCGTGCGGAAGCGCTGAGTTAGCAAGACACATACCTATGAAACGCAGCATGGTTCTCCCTGTGCGTGATCTCGTCATCTGCAGCGGACGAATAGTATGCCCACGCCTTCTCAGGCATCACTTGTCTCGCAACCGCCTTCGCGCGCAACCCATGAATGAATACCGCATCACAGAAACCAGAACGCGAAGGAGCGATGCACCTCGAAATCATGCAAGTTCAGGATCTCCGAGAGCCTCGGGCGTGAGTCTATCCGACCCTGTCTCGCCCGCTCTTCCTCGCTCATCGGATCATCCGAGGTGGTGGTCTGGTCAATCGTGTTGCGGTCGATAGGCCCGAGGCTACGGTTTCATTCAAAGTTTTAATAACGGCGTTACAGAAAGCCCAGAGCGCTGGTGGGATGGAGACAGTAAGGAGGGAGAAGTACAAAACTACATACTGTTTATCCGGTTTGAGATTCGTCGTAATTGCATCTGGAGGGTGGATGGGGTCATATTCTTTCCTGTTCGCGACGCTCTCGACTCAGCCATTCTGAACTTCCTATACAGTCTCAATACCCAAAAGGAGGGGACGAACGTTGCATCTTTTCCTGCGTATTTGAGGATAATCTTGCTCCCGCCTATGTTCGTTCGGTTATCAAGTTAAAAGGCCCTTATCCAAAGAAGTGGAAGGGTAGACTTGCCAGGGTGATCTGTACACATCCCGTATGGCTTGAGGTAAGTTGGCATGGAGAGAATGGGAGAACAAACCATCTAAGAAGTCTGTCACGTCATATACCTTCCCTATATCAAATTTAGAGCCAAGTCAACACACGTTCTCTGTAACTTTCCCGGAAACCTAGGCAGAAAATCGACAGGTATGAACACACACCATGAACGATAATCCAACAACTCTCGCGGGAACTGTGCGCTGCCACCTCTTGCGCTGTAAGTGGTGTCTTGGCTTGCGACCCAACTCCACCGACGTTGACTCGACCATTCGACCCTGAATCCATTGTTCTTCTTCCGGTTCTCTTTCTCTTCCGGAGAGGTACAGAGCTGCAAAGGAAGATAAATGCGTCGTTAAGGCGGGGAGAATGGACTTTTGTTCTTGGCGAACGAGGTGGGGCCTTGGGGGTGCCGTGAGCTGAGGAAGTAGTTGCAAGATAAGACTGAATGTGAGCACTACGTGACAGGGTTCCAACAGTGGGGAGAAGTCCTGACTCACGTTTTCGAAGCTCCAACTCTCTGCAAGTTCCACGAGAGACTGAGAAATGCGGATAATCACATTACCTACGGACGATCGGCATCGACGGCGCCGACGGTCCGCGAGCTCAACCCCTCCTTCAACCCCCAATTCCTTATGTAACCTCAGAAGCGGAGAAATAGTCGGAAATTCAAGGATAAAATAAATTCACAACGACGGCGACGTCTCATAACCACCCACACCAGGAACTGAGAGTATTTTCTGGGCTGTAAAGGACGGACTAATCGAAATGAGGTTTGTTCAGACCAAGTTAAGGGATCCTGACCTGGTACCCTTGTCAAGGGTCGGCGCGTGTGCACCGTTCCAAACAAAACACCAAATGTGGCCCCTGGCCGGGACACTGTGCCGGTTTCGGTCCACCCGAATAGTTAACCTAATTGGCGATCTCCTGGGCCTCGTCGCGGGCATCGAGTTTTCGTGACTAATAAGTAAGAGATTCTTTTTTTGGCATGTATTGACGGAGCCATAAAGTGTCGGACGTTTAGTAATTGACTCCGAAGGTAAGTTTAATGTACCTTCGAAGCCGCGGCCTCCTATCGAGCTGCGTAGCTTGACTGCCTTGTTAGCGAGACATTTGTATGGGTGACCCTACCAAGCCCAAGCCTATCGGCAGTCTGGGCCACGTAGACGTACAGTTATCACAAAACGGGCTTTCACATTGCCGAACATGGCAGGATCCGACGACGGAGCCATTCCGAGTTTACAGTAATTACTTGCTCGAACTATGGGGGGAACACCGGAGGTGCATCGGAGATATTTATGCATTGCAAGATGATTAGAGAGAGGGCGTTCTACTTCAGATACCAGTGCTACCGATGTGCAAGATGCTATAATCCTTTTATACAACTTCGCCCTTGATGCCGAGACGGAAAAAAAATAGAGAAAACGAAAGTGGATAAGAAAGGCCAGCAGGGAGAGAAAAAAAAAGTTAAACGAAAGGATACTCTAGACGAGTTCAAAGGCCTTGCCGCCCGCCCGAGCATCCAGCTCGACAACATCATGGAGACCTTTCGTTGGTATTAAAATGAAAATTCAAGCGTAAGAAAAAAAAATCACGCGCACCCATGACTTCAAAGAACGCTTTTGGATCCATTCCCTGCGCTGAGGAAAAGTCCGTACCCGTCTTCTTAAGGGACCGCATAGCAGCTCGAATCCCGTGGACGGCGGCAACACACGAAACTAGCGAGAAGACTACGCAAAATGAGCCACGGTTACTTCACCAGCCAGTTGGTAAACTTACTTATAATCTTTGCACCATATAATTCGGCTTCTTTGCACGTAAAGGATGGCGTAAGACCGCCCGAGATAACGTTCACAAGAACCGGTTTCGGTTTGAGGGCCTCGACCGTCTTGGTAAGGAGTTCGGACGTCTTGACACCCTCGATGAAGCAGACATCTGCACCGGCATCTGCTGCAAGCTGTAGTCGAGTAATTGCCTCGTCCATGCCGAGCACTTGTGCGGAATCAGTGCGGCCAATGATCACCTATGAATGGTAACAGATTAATGAGTATTTATTTTTATTGATCCGCGGGGGGAACCCACAAAATTCGAACCGCCAGGGATGGAATCCCGAGCGATAACAGCTGCACGGATGCGAGTAATGAACTCCTCCCGCGATACGACCTGCTTCCCCATCAGATGACCACAGCGCTTCGTCTGTACCTGGTCTTCGATGTGCATGGCAGCGACGCCTGCACGCGCGTACTGATACACCGTGCGGGCCACCATGGCAGTACCGCCGAAACTTTCGTGTGCATGTGAGAAAACAGGACGATAGTTAAAGATGAAGAGACATACCCAGTATCGGCATCGGCTATAACAGGGGTTGTGGGGCTGAGACCACACACCATCTGTGCGGACTGAACGAAGTCATTGAGGGTTGCAATGGCGAGATCTGGCATGCCGAGACGGGAAGCGGTGGTTGCAGCGCCAGATTGGTAGAGGCAGTCAAAGCCAGCTTCTAGGGCACAGCGGGCACTGATGCCATCGCAGATACCAGGGGCAATCTACGAATAGACTTTAGATTTCAGTCGTCGAGTATAAAGTGAGGGTGCTTACGACGATGCCGGGGCGAGCGAGCATCTGGCGAAGACGGGTTGCAGGATCATATGAGAGGGGACCGTCGAGGAAGTTCTTGGGATCCAAACGCGGATTATAGTATACACCTGGTCGGAGCGGGCGTTCGGGAGAAAGAGTGAGACAGTCGGAAGACTCGGAGGCGGTGGAGGAAGATTCGGAGGAAGAACGATCTACGGTGATGACCTGAACCACAGGGGTTTCCTTAGGTTCTGAGCTCCTGTAGTAGTCGAGACCGGGGGCCATTCTGCTAAGGAGACTGAAGAGTAGGGTAGGTAGGAACGGCGTGGTGGATTATTCACAGGGGGGGAAATTAGAAAAGTGGTTTGTGGGTGAGAGGCCGATGGGGAATGAACAGGGAGGAAGCGGGGGTATTTGTAGGCTCGGCGAGGGCTTGTGTTTTCCTTTTTTTTCGTAAGTACATACATACTGGATGCTTTGGTCAACCGACGCAGGCGGGCACTGTGACGCTGGAAAGGGTTAAAGCGGTGTTACGTACCGATCCCTATTGCCGGCCAAGCGGAAAAGGCTGATAGACTCAAAAGACAAGCAACGCCGCAAAAGGAGGAGCAACTCCACGTCGCGAACTTTTTAATTTCCAGGCTGCCGCGGCATTCCTCTTTCTGTCTGCGTCGTGTCGATAAAAGTCACTTGACTTGAGAAGACCAAAAAGGAGGTCTCTTTGACAAGCCACCCGAGCGAGGATAGCTTAGTCGTAAGGAGTTTGACATCGGGTTTCTCGTGTAATGTCCCTGACTGGACGTCACGTCGGCGAGTGGGCCCATGATCGAGAAAGTCTGGTTGCCGCAGTCCCACGTGGACGTTGAGCGGAGTTGTGCGCGTCGCCATTGATTTCCTAATACGGCCCAGCATCCGTTGGAGAGTCAGAACATCTATTTTCTCCACTCGAATCGCAATCTCAGATTCGGCGGTGCACTCGCGAAAATTCCGAGAGAGAGAGAGGCCATTCCGATTAGCAAGTCTCGGTGTTAGAGCGAAAAAACGGGCGACGTCCGCGTCGTCTGCAGTCCTCCGGCTTAACACCGACTGCACTCGCACACTGGACGAGTACCGTACGGTGTCCGCCACTCCGTTCCGTCCCTCTAGATAACCTGACCTTGCGGTGCGTACTTGCTGTTCTCCCCGTGAAGATGTCGCTCATATCTGCCCAGACAGTCGCAGAACACGCCAGCCCAGAAAGTTGCTGGATCATCGTGCACGGATATGTATACGATGTAACAGAATTTCTGCCAGGTACGGCCCTCTTGCACCACTTCACGTGTCTTCCTTCTCATTCCGTCGACAAGAACATCCCGGTGGCAGCAAGATCATCCTCAAATACGCCGGGAAAGACGCCACGTACGTTCATTTTCACCTTGGCAGTCCGCTTCTCACTCATTGTCTTGTGTAGCGAGGCATATGATCCAATTCACCCTCCCGATGCAATCACCACGCACCTCCCCAAGCATAAGCAGTACGCTTCTATTTCTGCAATCCCTTGGCGCTCCGTTCATTCTTCATAGTCTTGGCCCGGTAGACCCCAATACAGTGGTCAAAGTCGAGAAAGTTCTCAGCGAGGAAGAAAAGAAGCGCCAAGAATTAGTAGCTGCTCGCCCTCCAATCGACGAAATTGTTAATCTGCACGACTTCGAGGTCAGATTTCATAATATCGAGATGCAAGACCCCTGACTTGGCCCTTGTCTAGGCCGTCGCAAAAGCTATCCTCCCCCCTAAGGCATGGGCGTATTACTCTTCTGCTTCAGACGATGAGATCACCATTCGGGAGAACCGCGCTGCCTATCAGAGGAAAGTCTGTTCCCTCACGCGATGCGCCATCATAATAAGCATATCTACAGAATTTGGTTTCGTCCGCGGATTCTGCGCGACGTCTCAGTGGTTAACTGGTCAACGACTATTTTGGGTTACAGATCGTCACTTCCGGTTTACATCGTACGTACCTACTCCCCCACACACTTCGTGGTGTATGTCTCACAAACTTTCAACTGACCCTTGCGGGGTTCCACATTTGGCACCTTGATTTTGATGCTACTAACCCCCAGTCTGCCACAGCCCTCGGAAAGCTCGGACATCCTGATGGCGAACTCAACTTGACCCGGGCAGCCGGCAAACATGGTGTCATCCAAATGGTGAGTTCCCGAAACCTGTCCTCTTAGGGGCATTCGCCCCATTAGGCATGTTCCTTGTATTGACTCGTTTCTGTCTCTGTCTTTGACACGCGGCCGTATGTACGCCACATTCTCATCCTTGCATAGATACCGACGCTCGCATCATGCTCCTTTGATGAGATCGTCGACGCAGCTGTACCGGGCCAAACCCTCTTTCTGCAACTTTACGTTAATCGCGACAGGCAGATCACAAAGCGCTATGTCCAACATGCCGAAAAGCGCGGTGTTAAGGCCCTCTTCATCACCGTCGATGCCCCACAGTTGGGCAGACGTGAGAAAGACATGCGCATGAAATTTGTCGACGAAAGTGGTGTCGCCAAAGTTCAGGAAGGCGACAATGGTGTGAAGAAGGATGAAGGTGTTGCACGTGCCATCTCGGTTCGCACTTATTGCTTCATCCTGGCTGGCCGAATTGTAACACGTCCGAGGTAGTCCTTCATCGACCCTTCGCTTTCGTGGAAGGATATTCCATGGTTCAAGAGTATCACTAACAGTAAGTATTTATTTCACACGAGATGTGTATTATGTAATCATCTTGCCAGTGCATATCGTCCTCAAGGGCGTCGCGACTCCCGCAGATGCCCTGATGGCTTATGACCACGGTCTAGCCGGTATCGTTCTCTCTAATCACGGTGGAAGGCAGCTCGACACTGCCCGTTCCGGTGTCGAAAATCTCATTGACATTGTTGCTGCTCTTAAGACTCGTGGGCCTTGGCCCAACCCACGTTTTGCAGTTTTCGTGGATGGAGGTGTCAGACGCGCCAGCGACGTCTTGAAGGCAATCGCGCTGGGTGCCTCTGCTGTTGGCGTGGGACGCGCCTTCATGTACTCGTTCTGTGCGTACGGACAGGAGGGTGTCGAGAAGGCGTTCCAAATCTTCAGGGTATGTTCAATCTGGTTTCCTGTAATTCAAGATTCGTTGATAAAATGGCTAGGACGAGCTCGAAATGAACATGCGCCTCGTTGGAGTGCGCTCGATCGATGAGTTGACACCTGACTTGGTCGATGCGAGCGGGCTTCACGCACACGTCGGTCTCACTCCAACAGATAACCTATACAATTCGACGTGTGCGTTGCGCGCTGAGTTTATACCTCTGTCTTTCACTGCTAACTATCTTGGCACAGACCAACCCCTTGCGCTCGCTCAGTTCAGGACGAAACTTTAAACTGGCTGGGCGACTGAGTATGGATTGTAGAAGACCAAAGTTCTTGTGAAAGTGTGTCTCATGCTCGTGTAATCTGTTTTTCTTTATAATGGTATTCATATTTCCGCACTGAACCGTGAGTTGTTTTGAACGCCCGGAGAATCAAACAGTGAATCTTTGGACTGATGGTCTTACGGGTGGGTACGCCAAGAGCTCAGTAACCTCCTTCAGTCCGTATTCTACGGAATCGTCGAGAACACTGCCGAAGCCAGCCTCACGATAGACTGCCCTACTGAATTAGTTATCCGCAAGTTGGTGAATCCTTGGCGCTCGAAAACCAAGGACATTGAACCAGCGTTACGACAATTTAGAGGTGCATCTGCTGCGCATGACTTCTCGGGCCGGCGCATGGGCCAAGACAACGAGGTAACCAAAAGCGCACATCCAGAAATACCAGAGATAGTCGTTTAGAAGTATGCATGGGGCCATGACGTACCGTCGCGGAGCTCCTTGACAAAGCGAGGAACAGAGTACGGATCTACATAGTATTCTCCAAGAGGAACGACTGCACCAACAGAGCTTCAGATCAGCACCTTCTATTCGGTCCGCGTAACGTTAATGACAGTATCTGATAGTGAAATCACATATGAACCCAATCCCAACGTACAATCTCCCCCCTTCATAAAGCTTGTCCGCGGATGACGAGGACTGTCTGACAACTGCCCAGTGTCATGTCTGGAGTATCTCCAGACAGGTCTTCGCTACAGCAACACCATCGATGGGAATTTGGCTCCCATGGAACCCCTTTGGATATGCTTTACGGGGCAAATTTTCGTGCGTAAACGACCTACGTCAAGTATTATGGTCAGTGAGACCACATTTGTATCACAGTTCATGGGGGAGACGTACACATTGTCCCACCAGCCATAATAGTTTACTCCCACCGTGTACGCGGTATATTGGTAATCGGGTGTAAAACCACCCGGGTAGTAAAACTCCATCAACGTCCTATGTTTCGACGGCCGCATCCAGACAAGCGAGGTCAGTCCGTTTCCATGCACGCCCAACATAATCTACACGACAGATAGGGTGAGCGACGAATGGACTTTTATAACCAAAGCTCAAGCGAATCCCACCCACCGTTGTTCGTACTGCCAGCTGCATCTGTTCTTCTCGCGACAATTTCTCCATACTGACGACGTTCACCTCGTACCCGTACTCGTCCTCCAGTGCATAGAGAGCCTCGACAAGCAACGCGTGATCCTCGTCTATGAGCCTACGCCCACTTGTCTGTCTGGATATATACGTGATTACAGGAGGTCCCGTATCAGGCAGCTCAGAAAGCCCTGAAAACTTCACAATATTCCTTGCAATAGGACTCCACCAATAAGGTGTACCAGGAAGTGAGCAGGCTTCCGCCAGAGGTCTTCCCACCTTCTTAGAATGTGGCCCTTCCTTGGCAGCCGCCCGGTCCGAAAGGAAGGCGCGATCGAGAAGAAATACCTTGCCCAGCTGAGCGCGGTCATCCCAGTCATTGGAGAATTCCATGGTCACAGAGGGAAAGGTGCTTCTAAGCATCCATTGGTTCAGGCGTGCAGGATCGCGCCACCGATCGGCGTCCAAGTGTACGAACCACATGCGGCGAGGGGCGGGGAGAATGGTATCCCCCGACTCGGAGATGGACGGGTCTAGAGAGGAGTAAGTCCGCCAAAAGCCAAGAAAGAGCTCTGCGGTCCAGTGGTAGTAGTGCGGGATACTATAAGTACACGAAATCCGCCGCATTCACCAGTCAAATGAAGAGTAAACTCATAGGATCCAAACGCACAATTGTGGTGGGTCGTTCACAATCCACTGATGGAGTATACGTGCGGTGAGAATGTTGCACTCGAGACTCGACGCGAATCAGGGAGAAGGCTTACTCACCGTGACACCGTCTACCAGCGATGCACCAGAGCCAAACAACTCCCTAGCTTCTGCTACCGAGATGATACGCATCTCTCGATCAGTTGGAACTCGTGCTGCTTCCATTACCGGACCGTTCTTTATCTCGATTCCCGTAGAAGTCAGCAACTTGCGTGGTGGGATGGTCTCAGGCTTCTCTGTCACCACGAAAACCGTCCCATTCATGACGTAGAGGTTGTCAAATATCGTCCATCCTGCGTGTGGTTACCTGAGTAGGCGAGACAAGGCAACGACATTGGATCACTCATACCTGGTGCGTGGAGCACGATATTCGTCTGGGGTATCACATCTTGATCAGTCGGCCAAGATGTATGGATCCTCCAAGCCTCTCGATCACCGGCAAGATCCAAAGCCTGCTTGAAGAACGCCGCAGAAAGACTACTGGAGAGTGATTCTCGAAAATTGAAAATGTCGAACAACACCACAAGGGAGGCAAACGCGACAGCGAATAGGAGTACCTCCCGTTTTTTCGGGGGTGAAGGGAAGGACCTGAGCATGGGGAATCAGTCAACCACTGCAACTGACCAGCTTTACAGGAAACGGTCAAAACAGGGAAGCTACTTAGCGCCATACCGTGTCAGGTTCGTGCTTATCTGCCAACGCAAGGCCCCCAAACGGGTTCCTACACCAAGCTTACATAAACAACGGACATGAATGTTAGTTGCATGACAACTTCTTGGTCGTAACCTTAGATACATAGACAACTCCGTACAAAACTCGCCGTCCGCCGAGGTACACAAGTCGTACAGATATACATACTCTTGACCTGTGACAATGAGCCTCCCGTTTCAATTGCGCTGTACACGAACGTAGTATCCTCCACTAGTGCAAGACCTTCCACTCGGCACTAGTGATCCACGATTTCAAATCTTCCGCCATCCAGGCCATGTTAGGATCATCGAAGTCAGACCGGTGCCATGTCGCCACTTCAAGAGGGGGTGCTCGGCAGAGTTCCACCTTTCCTCCGGAAGAATCGCGTTCTACATGCATAACAGACTTCCCTGCGGCTACAAAGGTAAGGCGTTCAAGTTCCATGGCGAGAATCTGCGGCGTCAGAGGAAGCTCGTAAGGCACACATAGTGACCTGAGATGAAGGAACTCGGATAAACAGCGGAGCTGCGACAATATGAAATCAGCTGGCGTTTCTAGCAAGAGCGTAGATAAGCTTACCAGTTCCCCAAAAAAATCATGGTGTACGTATAGAACTAGCACCTGCAACGATCTGGGTAGCACGGAAAGCAAGGGCCTTTCCAACATTTCCCCAGGACCTGTGTCCAACCAAAGGGCTTGCAACGACTGCAGCTTCGCCAAGGCAGGGTAGAGAATCGGCATAAGCGGCGAAGGGCAATAGATACGGAGGTGTAATCTCTTCAGCCCAGGATGCGCTATCAGGAAATCGCGAATAGCGTTGAGATCGTCGGTTTCAATATATTCATCTGACGTCAGCAGGAACGTTGATAACCGCGGGAGAAGCCGTGTAGCCCCCCGAAGAAATGTGCGTAGATTGTCGCCGCCATCCACACCTCGCAGTGCCAAAGATTTAAGTGCTTGTTCGTGGCGGAGAGGAAGAAGCAGTGCGTCGATCTCATAGGGCTCCCAGAGTGTCAGCTCCCGGAGACGGGCGAACACCTGAAACGCCTCGGTTGGAATATCCCTCATGGAAACACAGGCAAGAGTGAGAGCAGTAAGTGTGTCCATGGAGGAAGGGAACACGTCGATGATATACCAAACGCATTGTCTTCGTATTCCCACATCTCTGCCGGTGTGAGGTTCAGAGAGGTTAGTTTTTGGGAGAAAGGATCGAGGGGCGGCGGCGTAGTATCACTAGTTTACACGAGTGACAAGATCAGCGTGCATTAACACCAAGCGTCTACGAAGTAAACTTACAGAGGGTAGCGCAAGTGCTGTAGATTGGGGCACGAGACTAGCAACGTCTCCTGAATATGTTGGATGATCGAAGGCGAATTCGCGATCCACTCGAAGCCCATGAGATATGGCATGCAACGTAAAGCCTTGATCAAGCATACTTCCAAACAGTAGGGTGAGTGTCTGTCTACAAGGTGAGAGGGCTGAGTTACCTACGTTTTTCAAAGGTAAGGCTGTCTGCAGAGGCATACACGATGATGAATTTAATTGCTTGAGCGAAAGTAGAGTTGGTAGTGATATAATCGAGGATTTCCCAAGAGCGGTCGGAGAGGCCGGGCAACTCAAGCACTTGTTGCTGCCTAACGTAGTCGTCGTAAAAAGACAAACCGGGTCCGAAGAAATGGAGTTTGACGGTTGAGAACAGCACAGTGAGAGCCA